>CM077151.1:245684080-245880815 GCA_039583875.1 Platanthera guangdongensis | reverse complement strand
AACAGCCTTTGCTACTGTATCCTACCTGTAATTCCTATGTGATGTTCATAGTCAAATAATACAACAATAGATCAAAAACTCGAAGCTTCATTTCTACGAAGCTGAATCAAGTTAGAAAAGTATCCAAGAAATTGCATACTCTGCAATCTTCCCATGCCACGCTCTAGGAGCTTGCTTCAACCCGTAGAGAGCCTTCCTGAGTTTGCAGACATAGTCCGGATGCTTTTCAGAGACAAAACCAAGCGGCTGATCCATGAAGATATCCTTGTCAATCTCTCCGTAAAGAAAGGTATTCTTCACATCAAGTTGCCACAACCTCCATCCCTTGCTAGCAACCAAGGCGATCACCACTCTTACAGAAGTCATCTTCGCAACTAGACTGAATGTCTCCTCATAGTCTTCTCCATACTGCTGTGAGAATCCTCTAGCGACCAGGCGAGCCTTGAAACGATCAATGCTCCCATCAGCCTTCTTCTTCAACTTATACACCCACTTGCAAGTAACCGGAGTAATGCCATCAACCTTGGGCACAAGGTCCCAGGTTTCATTCTTCTTCAGAGCATCAATCTCTTCCTTCATGGCACCTTCCCACTCCTTCACTCCAGTGGCCTCGTTGAAGTTTGCAGGCTCTCGCTCATCCAGAGGACCTGCAAAGAAGCAGGAGACAAAGCTCACTGCATTCCCATCACAGTACCGAGCCGGTGGCTTAACCACCCTCTTCGATCTCCGAAGATTTGGCTCCTTGCTCACGGCTTCCGTTGCTTCTTCAGGCTCCACTCCTACCTGGGGCAAGCATTGAGCAGTGCTCCCCCTGCTTCCTGAGCCAGAAGGCTCAGCCTCGGAGTTCGAAGCAACAGGAGCTGCTGGTGAAACAGCAAGCTCCTCTTCCAAGCCTTCAGCAGCCACCACCGTTGCTTCCTTAACCTTGCTACCTCCGGTTAACTCCACCGAGCCACCTCCATATGACGTCAGCTCGTCAAAGACAACGTCTCTTGAAACCACGAACTTCTTCGTCACAGGGTCCATGCATTTCCATCCCTTCTTCCGCTCATCGTAGCCAACAAAGACAAGTTTCCTTGCCTTCGCATCCAGCTTTATCCGTGAAGCATCCGGGACATGCACGTAGCAAGTTGAACCGAACACCCTAAGGTGTCCAACACTCAGCTTCTCCTTCAGCAACAGCTCAACAGGAGTCTTCATGTTGATAGGGCTGAGAGGCATCCGTTGATAATATAAGCAGCACAAGACATTCCCTCCGCCCAAAAGGACCTTGGGATATCTTTCGCATGAAGCCAGCATTTGCAGGTCTCCGTCAGATGACGGATCTTCCGCTCCGCTACCCCATTTTGTTGTGGAGTGTGGGCACAAGTAAGCTCCCGTTGGATCCCATGCTTCCTGCAGAAGTTAGAAAACTCGGAGGAGACAAACTCACCCCCGTTATCAGTTCTAAGCTTCTTAATCCGCAAGCCAAGCCGGCCTTCAACCAACTCCTTAAACTCCACAAACAAGCGGAAGGCTTCCGACTTCTCCTTTAAGAAGTACACCCAAGTATACCTTGAGTAGTCATCAACCAAGACAAGCATGTATCTGCTTCCACCAAGGCTGGCAGTAACCGTCAGTCCCATCAGGTCACCATGAATGCACTCCAATGATTTCTTGTTCCTTGTTTGTGATTTATCAAATGGAAGGCGATGTGCCTTTCCATATTAACAGCCCGCACAAACATGCCCATCACCAAAGGAGGACAACTTCGGCAACCCCCTCACCAGACTTCTACTATCCATTGCCTTCAGCTTGTCCATGCCAACATGCCCCAGCCTCTCATGACAGATAACTGCACTATCATTGGCCCTCATTCTATCAACATAAGCATTGGTGGAAAGAACAAACAAGTTCTTCACCCTCCTCCCAACATGAGCAACATCAGCCTTAACCGCTGATACGTTGTGAAGGAACCTCACGTCTGTTGGCCCAAACAGAACGTGATACCCAGCATCCACCGCATTGGTCACCGAGAAGAGGTTCTTCTTCATGCCCGGCACGTGATACACACTCCTTAACGTGAGTGGCCCCTGATCACTACCCAAAGACACGACCCCCTCTTTCTCTACTGCATAAACAGTATTATCAGCAGTGATAATAGCTTCATTACCTGAGTATGGCTGCATGGAGGTGAACTTTGACTTGTCTCCGGTGAGGTGATGACCACACCCGGAGTCCACGATCCACTCGCCGTTGAAGTCCTCAGCAGACAAGGCCAGGACACAAGTGCCCGTCATAAAAGCTCCACCCAATTCTGCTTCTTCACTTCTCGAGCAAGCTTCCTCCTTTCCCGCAGCATGCCCAGGCTGCAGTTTGACCTTGCAGTCCCGCTTGAAGTGCCCTCGCTGATGACACCGGTAGCACTTCAGGTTCTTCTTCCAGTCCTTAGGAGCATTGCTCCTCTCCGGCGGATATGAAGTTGAAGTCTCCTTCTCACCAGCGGCCTACACCTTCTTCTTCTTCCCTTCCCATCCTTTCTTCTTGCATGAGAAGAGAGCTTCACTGCCTTCCTGATTCAGATTCACTCCAGCCATCTGCCTTGCTAAGCTCTCCTGCGAGGCAAGCAGATTCTCCAGCTCCAGCATAGACGGCTGAGTAGCACACCCTTGAACAGATATAACAAAGGACACATAATCCTTCCGCAAGCCGCGGATAATGTGCCTCTTCATCTTAGCCTCAGAGATAGGCTCATCAGGATCCAGTGCCGACAGCTCAGCACACAAGCTCTTCATCTTTAAGAAGTATTTGGAGATGGAAAGGTCTCGCTGAGTTGCCCTGGCCAACTCATTCTCCAGGAACTAAAGCCGCGCCACATTCTTCCTATTGAACAACTCATCAATGGTTGTCCAAATATCAGCAGCCGACTCACACCCAACGATGTGATCAAACAGTTCCGAAGATACAGCTCTCTTCAGAATGAACTCCGCCTTAGCATTTGTTCTTCTCCAGAGCCTCACCTGCTCAGCAGTACCGAATGCAGCAGTCACTTCCTGTCTATCGTCACCACCGACGACTTCCCATAGCTCCTCGCCAAGAAGATAACTCTACATGCACGACTTCCACTTCTTGAAGTTAGTCGGCGTTAAGAGTTCAATGCCCAGACCTCTTGCAAAACTCCCTTCCATTGCAACACATGTTGGCACCCTTTCAGAAGCTCCGAGCAACAACACAGGTTGAGCACCACTCAATCACTGAGTAACAACGCTGGTTGACTTCCGCTCACGCAACTGAACCTCCGAAACCTCAGAAACCTCCCTCTGATACCATGTTAAATTTTCTCAACGTGGTCAGCAAGATAGCCCAAACGCCAAATTAATATCTTCGGAACTACCCAGTTCGCACGTTGAACCAGCGGAAAACCCGAGGACCAGAGGTTTCACCCAACAAATAATGGAAGCATAAGTAGATCTTTTTATACATTCACTTCTTTACAATCCGAGGCATACATAGCGAGACATGATTCGCTAGTATTACAGCTGTAAACAGAAAGCACCAAAAAACAAGCCGTGCGGACAGCACCGGAGTCTGCCGAGACCGCGAGGTCGTCGAGGTCGCCGAGTCCGCTGAGATCGCCCAAGCTAAGCTACAATCCGCCGAATACCACAGAGTCCGCCGAAACCGCGAGACCGCGCAGACACACCGTTATTCGCCTCCTGCTGAACCCGAACTGAGGACACCCCTACCGCTTGAAGCCGACGGACAGGTTATTGAAGCTGGCAAAGCTGAAACAGAACTGACAAGCCGCAGAGCGACCTCCTGCTGAGTCCGCAGAGACCGCACACTTCCAAGCACTTGACCGAAGTCACAGCCAAACTCCTGGCTCCTTGAAGTTATCCGCGCGACCTGCACACAGCAAACCATCAGCCTGAAACAATCCGCGCGGACTGACAAACACAGACCGCAGCTCCTTGCACAACTCAACTTACTGTTCACTCAAGTTACTTAAGTTACTGTAGATGTGCCAGGGGGGTCCTATTTATAGGCGAGGTGAGGAGTGAGGTCACCGCCCAAGAGATAGCGACACCGCCCCAGCCCGCGCGAATACAAACCACCGTCCGCTGAGTCCGCGAGGACTTAGCCGGTCACCAAGGAAAACCGCCAGGAGCTAGGCAACCATTGACGAAACCTCTCCAGTCCGCCCAAGCTAAGCGGACAAGGCATCAGCCCGCAAAGCTCCAACCACTGCAGGACAGCAAACCCCCTTCAATGGCTGTCCGCACCAACTTGAGGCAGTCCGCAAGACTCATACCTGAATCCGCCACAAGTCCACGACCAAGGCAGCTAGCAACAGACCGCCCGGTCACAGCGGACTTGGCGGATACGGCGGACACACTGAACTCGGCACAAAGTGTGACCAAGCCCAAAACCATCAAGGGCCAATGCGAGCATGGCGGACGCAAAACCCCGTCCGCCAAAACACCGAGCACAGACCGCCATCAGTCCGCGAGCTCCCCGCACTCCTGTCCCATCGCAGCGGTCTTATCCCGGACTCCAACACCAGGCCGCCAAAATGATCTCCACAGCAAAGCACCTGCTGTTCCACCAGAGCTCGACAAGGCCTCAGCCAAGCTCTAAGCTCAGTCCGCAACAGCCAAAACCGCGGACACGCCAGTCCGCAAGCTTCCCGCGAACATGAGCCAACCCGCCTGTCAGCACAAGCTTGCACTCGCGGCCACTGAGCAATGCACCAGTCCGCAAGCCTCTCTATCCGCAGATACCAGGCCGCACAGTCCGCGAACTCCATGCAAACAACCCGCTCAGAAGAACAGCCGGCTTCCCACTAGACCTTCCACCAGGCCGCACAACGCAGTCCCCCAGTCCGCCCAGTCCCCAAGCTGTTCGCCCAGGCCGCCCGACCTGTCCCGTCACCCACTTCCACTTCACAAATTTCAACAGGAAAAACTACGCTGTTAGAACTCTTCGCAATGACCTTCCCTCCACGGATCCGCTCTCCGATTTCGAAACGGTGCTCCGATGCTCCGCCGGCGGCCTGAAACCTCCTTCTTCTTCCTCTTTCTCTCACTTTGGAAGAGGAGAACTTTGGAGAGAAAATGGGGAATTAACCTCCTATTCCCGGCCTAAATAGAGCAGAGACTCATCTGAGCCGTCGGATCTAAATTAAAGGAAATGAATGGCTCGGATCTGCACAAAATTCCCCAGACCTGGGCCGCACACGGCTTGGCACATGGCCGTGTCCAAGGCCGTGTTCCTCAATCCAGGCACGATCGTCGAACTGAGAAACGCACACGGGCCAAGACACGCCCGTGTCTGACCTGACCCGCCCGTGTCGGGTTCCTCGACACGCCCGTGTTCGTGGGCGTGTCACGCGTAACCGCCACGACAACGGACACAACCCATCAGGACACGGGTAGGGACACGGGTTGGCACACGCCCGTGTCGGATGACACACCCGTGTCATCCGGCCGTGTTCCTGGCCGTGTCCTTCTCGGGTTGAAAACGACCAAAATCACCAGCCAGACACGGTCTTGGACACGCCCGTGTCCTAGGCCGTGTACCCCTAAAAGCACCAAAACCCCTTTTTCGCGACTGACTCGCACACAATTTTCGGGGCGTTACAAGTAGGCATAGGTGTTTCTATACATGATGCTTCAGACATACCAAATTTCTTAACCAGTTCTTTTACATACTTGGTTGGAGAGATGAATATGCCTTCAGCATGCTGTTTGACTTGCAATCCTAGAAAGAAGGAAAGCTCACCCATACTACTCATTTCAAATTTAGAATGCATTAGGTTGGAAAACCTTTTGCACAGATTTGAATCAGTAGAACCAAAGATAATGTCATCTACATAGATTTGTACTAGTAAGGTATTGGACTTATGGGTTCTAATAAAAAGAGTTTGATCTACTCTACCCCTTATAAAATCATTTTTCAGAAGAAAGCATGCTAGGGTCTCATACCATGCTCTAGGAGCTTGCTTTAGACCATATAATGCTTTATGCATTTGAAAATATGATCATGATGAGTTGGAGAAATAAAACCTGGGGGTTGTCTAACATAGACTTCTTCCTTGATGTCTCCATTGAGAAAAACACTCTTTACATCAATTTGATATACTTTGAATCCTTTGTGTGTTACATAAGCTAAGAAGATTCTTATGGCCTCTAACCTTGCAACTGGTGCAAAGGTCTGGTCATAGTCTATCCCTTCTTCTTGAGAGTATCCTTGAGCAACTAGCCTTGCCTTGTTCCTTACAATGACTCCTTGATCGTCCAATTTATTTCTGAACACCCATTTTGTTCCAACAATGGAGTGATCCTTTGGCCTTGGCACTAGTTCCCAAACTTTGTTCCATTCAAATTGATGTAATTCCTCTTCCATTGCAATGATCCAGTGTGGATCTTGTTCTGAATCTTGAATGGATTGAGGCTCAATTTGATAAAGAAAGCAGGTGTGCATCAGGTTTTGGTTGACCTGATTTCTGGTTTGCACACCATCTGAGATGTCTCAAATCACTTGGGAGATTAGATGATCTCTTGATGTTACTAAATCAACAGAGGGTGTTGATTGTTCACCAACCTGTGTTGTTGTTTCCTCTTGTGGAACAACAACTGGCTCTTCAAGAAGATTCTCTCCAAGATGTTGAATATCTTCTTCATCTTCACTACTTTCATCCTTTTGTATAATATGTAACCTGTCCAAATTTTCAGCAATAGAGTGTACCTGCAAAGATTCTATGGTAGAAGCATTCTTCTCCTTAAAAGACATGTTAGATTCATCAAAGGATACATGAACAGATTCTTCAATTTTAAGAGTAGATTTGTTATACACCCTATAAGCTTTACTGATCATGGAGTATCCCAGAAACACTCCTTCATCAGCTTTAGCTTGAAATTTTGCTATGTATTTCTCGTCATTATTGTGAATGTAACAAATGCAACCAAAAATTTTAAAATAATCTACTTTAGGTTTCTTCCCTTTGAGTAATTCATAGGGAGCCTTGCCCTTCAGCTTATGTATCAAACTTCTATTCAACACATAGTTGGAGGTGTTCACTGCCTCTGCACAAGAATAGAGGAAGGTGAGCATCTGACAACAATGTAGTAGCAGATTCAATAAGGGTTCTATTTTTCTTTTCAGCTACCCATTTTGTTGAGTAGTTCTAGGAGCTGAGAAAGTGTGTCTGATCCCTTCACTCTGACAGAACTCTTGCATAAGAAGAGAATCATACTCTGTCCCATGATCACTTCTGATCAGGGCAATGTGAGTATTGAACTCACTCTGTATGCATTTGAGAAACTCTGTCAAACACTTAAAGTTATCAGACTTTTTCCTCAGAAAGAACACCCATGTGAATCTAGAGAAGTCATCTACAACTACTAAAGTATAAGATTTCCCTCCTAAGCTTTGTACTGTAATGGGTTCAAAGAGGTCCATGTGTAACAGATACAAAATCCTAGGTGAATCACTCTTATTAAGTGACTTGAAGCTATTTTTGGTTTGCTTACCTAATTGACAAGCCCTGCAAAGTCCTTCCTTCTTATAGGGGCCAGAAGGTAGTCCTCTAACAAGGTTGTCCTTGGATAGCCTAACAATGGTTCTAAGGTTTATATGTCCTAATCTTTTATGCCATATTTCATTAGGTCTACAAATGGAATTGAACAAGCATATATCTACCTTAGTTGAAAGAAAATCTACAAGATAAATGTTACCTTTCCTTTTACATGTCAACACAGTTGTGTTGTCCTCTGATTTGATTTTGCATGAGGATTTGTTGAAAGTCACTTGGTAGCCTTCATCACACAGTTGACTGATGCTGATTAAGTTGTGCTTCAGTCCTTCCACATAAGCTACTTTCTTGAATGTGACTGAGCCAATCTAGACTGCACCATATCCTTTTGTTAGTCCAAAGTTTGAATCACCAAATATTACTTTGGGTCCAAGTTTGGCTTTGAAGGATGTGAAATTCTCCTTGTTTCCTGTCATGTGCTTTGAGCACCCACTATCCAGATATCATTGCTGGTTTGATGTTGGATAGGTCTTCACCTGCATATGAAATAATTTATTTGTTTTTGACCCAGTTTACCTTGGGCTTAGGTTGATAACCTTTAAATTCTGAAATAAAAGACATCCCTGGTTGACTCTTATAGCCTTAAGGATGATATCTCCTAGGAGGTATTATCCATTTAGTATAAGGGTTAAACCTCTAAGATGTAGGACCTCTAGGATTGAAGTTTGATTTACTTTGAAGGATTTTTCAAAACTCTGAGCTCTGTTTGACGATCTCTGAGCTGAGTTCGATGATCTTGGGTCAGATCGTCGAGCTCCATTCGAAGATCGACTATGCCAGAGTTCAGGGTTCAGAGATCATCGACCTGAGTTCGAAGATTCAGCCTGAGATCGTTGAGCTCCATTCGGCGATCGTCGAGCTCCGTTCGACGTTTTTTGTTGAACTTTTGTTTTCTTAGGTAAATCAGAATTCTTCCTAGCCACCTCTACAACTCCCTTACCTTTATCTGAGATAAACTTGATTGAGGTTGTTAATACTATAGGTTGGCTAGATGAAGCACCCAAGCCTAGTGTACTATTGAATCTTGAGTTCACTGTGCTTGTGATGTCCATTAGTTTGATACTTCTCCCTTTGAGGGATTCTTCAAACTTCTTGGCCTCTGATAGTTCACTTTTCAGTGAGGCTATCTGCTCCCTATAGCATTCCAACTCCTCAAAGAGTTTGAGGTTATCTGATTTTAAGGTGCTTTGTTCAGACAGTTGATTTCTGAGAGAAATAATTTCTTTCTCAGATTTTAATAGATCTAAACAAAGTGCCTTAAATTCACATTTGAAGTCCTCTGAATTAAAATCAAATGAGTCTATTACCTGATCCTCTTCAGATTGAGTTTCTGATTCAGACTCTGACTCTTGTTCTGCATCAGTATTGTGTTGAGAGACATTAATAGCCATCATGCAGAACTCCTTTTCTTCAGCATCATCTTCATCATCACTTGAGCTGGATGAAGCTTCTGATTCTTCTTCTGTTTCACTCCAGGTTTCATCTACAAACCCTTCCTGGTATGTTTGTTCTTATCGGAGGAGGGTTTGTCATTGCTGTTTTTCCTGAAGTCTTTGTCTCTTCTCCTTTCTTTCCTGTCCTTCTTGTCCTTATTCTGATTTTCTGGACAATCAAGCACAATGTGGTCTGGTTTCCTGCATCCAAAACAAATAATTTCTTTGTTATTGGGCTTATCATACCTTGGCTTTTCATACCCTCTGAATGACTTTTTCCTGAAGTCCTTCCTGGCCATTTTATAAAACCTTTTTGCCAGTAAGCTTAGCAGCTCTTCATTGCCTGTGACCTTGTATTCAGGCTGATCTTCAATAGCTTTGAATGCTGTTGATTTCTCTTTTTTGATTGCTGGTGAATCCGCCTTCTACTCTTCTTCTCTGTTCTTGATGAGCAGCTCATAAGACTTGAGCTTGCCCAAAAGAGCCTCAGTGGTGATCTCATTTAGGCTTCTAGCATCCTTGATTGGCCAGATCCTTGAGTCCCAAGTGCTGGGGAAGCCACATTAGGATTTTGTCATTGAGTTCAGTCAATGAGATCTCCTTGTCCAAGGTTTTCAGTTCATTGACTATAAGACTAAGTCTGTTATACATATCAGTAACTGACTCAGTTTCTCCTTTCTTGAAGTTCTCATACTGAGTTATGAGATGGGATCTTCTATCTTTCCTTTCATCTACAGATCCTGACACTATTTCAGATAGTTTATCCCATATCTCTTTTGCTGAGTTGCATTCAGCTACTTTTTGAAATATTTCATCAGACATGGTTTGTGCCCAAATGTTCATTGCTTTGGCATCTGCAACTTTCCATTTTTTGATTTCTGCATCTGTTCCTGAAGGAGGTGGAACAACACTTGTACTTGTATTTGCTGGGGGTCTTGGACACACTGTCAAAACAGAATTAAAGATATCTTCATCAATAGAATTCATGTACAATCTTATCCTTGCATTCCAAAGTGCAAACTTAGATAGATTACACACTGAAGGTCTGGTGCTAGCATAATCTTTGTTCTGTGCCATGGTTTTATATAAAGATAAATATAATACAAATAATAAAAATAAAAACCCACTATAAAAGATTGATCTTATCAGAGATCTTTTGGTTCAGGTTTAGCTTGTATGTACAATGTTAAACCGAAAATCGTCTCCACTTTGGAGTCGACCCTTGGAAAGGGGTGACCCCGCCACCTACTACCCTCAAGTGAATGATCTAGCACAAGACTAGGAACATAAGGGACACCCAAGCTAAGCGTGGAGGACCCGCCGCATACCCGAAGACTAACAAACTCTTCCCCTCCCAAGCCAAGGGCAGAGCTAAGGCACCTTCAGAGGGCTCTTATGCTAACCGAAACATCTAAGGAGGATCTCGAGATCCACTCCCAAACTAGAGTGCCACCTCGGGTCTATGTAAAATGTTCCCCCCGCCTTACTATTGGCGCAAAACCTCCCAGCAGCCCTACTCTACGCAGCCCCGATTGGGACGCTAACGATGGAACTCCGCTATTCTGAAAGGATGACAACGGGCCATCACGGGCTTCCCGACAACTATACCTCGGCCCCACACGGTGGAGCGGTTCACGAACACACCGCTCGCCCAAGATAGGAGGAGTAAACTATATTCACAGAGCATCACAGATATGAAAAAATATTACAGGAATATAAATTCCATACTCAGCACGCAGGCCGGCAATATAAACAAAAAAAGGCCTTCGAGGGCCGGCACGAGCTCGTGCTTAAGCCCGCCATTCCCCGCCTGGTACTGCAACACCTGTACGCCAACGTCTCGACGAGCGGCGGCCAACTAGTCATCGGTCGGCTAATATAAGCGGGTCAAACATATTGCGCACACCCCCTTTTTTGGGCTATGGTGCGCATTCCCTGCAAGCGGCTAGTAAACAACTTCCTCGGAGTCTTCTCCGGGAACCCCAGAACATCACCAATCCGGCTCACATGTCTGGATGGGCTTCACACAGCATGCCTAAACCCGTACTCACACTTCCGGGTACTAATACAATTAACTGCGGGACGTACACGTCAACCCGTCGGGAAGCTCCCTTCCCCCCACCCTTGTTGGAGAGGGGCTTCCTGCAAATATGTAAACTGAAGGCTTCACCTGCCCAAGTTGAAACATCATTACCCTTGTCGCGTGCTTGGCGGCGGGACGGGAGAGGAGCTCCAGGTCGATCCCACTACATGCGGCCGCGTCGGCGGTCGATCTCCATTCCAGGTCGAGCCTTGCTCCAGGCCGAGCCTCGCTCCAGGCCGAACCTCGCTCCGGGCCGAGCCTCGCTCCGGGCCGAGACTCGCTCCGGGCCGAGCCTCGCTCCGGCCGAGCCTCGCTCCGGCCGAGCCTCTCCGGGCTGAGCCTCGCTCCAGGCCGACCCTCGCTCCAGGCCGAGCCTCGCTCCAGGCCGAGCGTGCTGCCGGGAGAGGGGGAGGTCGAGGTGTGCTGCTCCAGGTCGGGAAAAAGAGAGGGGGGCCGGTTTGCTCCAGGCGGCTGGAAAAAGAGGGAGGTCGGTGTTGTGGTTGCTGCTCCGGGTCGGGAAAAAGAAGATGGGGCCGGGTTGCTCCAGGCGGCCGGGAGAGTGGGAGGTCGGGCTCGGCCTTGCCTTGCTTAGGCGACGATGAGAGAGAGAGAGGTATGGCGGCCGTGCCCCTAGCCTATGCCGCGGACGACGGAGAGAGAGGGAAAGGGGTGCCGTTCCCTAGCCTACGCCGGCGACGGGAGAGAGAGGGAAAGGGCGGCGTGCCCTAGCCTACGCCGGTGATGGGAGAGAGGGAAATGGGCGGCCGTGCCCTAGCCCTGGGCCCGAACCCCGATCCCCTGCCTTCCTTCTCCTTTTCCTCTGCTGCCCCGCTTCCCTCTTTTCATTATTTTTTTCTGTCCCCCCCCCCTCCCCTGGACCCCGTCTCCGCTCAAAATCCCCCCTCTCCTTTTTATCTTCTATCCTCTAGATAATATATGTATAATATATATATTATATATATATACAAATTCTAAACTTGTGCGCATAAAACTTCCGCACGCATGCACGAACCCGCACCTCCTCAAACGGGTCGCACCAACTCGTCGCCCACAACACGCCCCTAGCTGATGTTTGGGGAGGGTCCCACTCGCCCGGCTACGGGTGGTACACAATCCCCGCTCTTTTCGAGCTTGGCACAACTCGGAAAGAATCATCCAACCCAACGTATCCGGCGAGTGGGAGCCGACCCAAAATTTTTTTTTAAGAGAAACTGAAATCTGCGCTTGGAGCATCAATCTCTCCATGACCTTTCTGAACCTTTTGAATCACTCGATACCCTTTGGCTCACTGCTATTGAATTGCTCTTATACCATTACTTACAACGCGTACATAATTTCTCGTGATATCGTGAAACAACAAAGCCATATATTTTGTACCCTCTTGTACACGCGGAACTAATCCTTTCCCCCCAGGTGTGCCTACAGCCCTGCCAGCTAATGAGAGCATGACAGCGAGTCTACCCGGGGCCGAGCAGCACTCGGGGTCCCTTACCCCCAGGCAAGCCTACGGACCTGCCAGCTAGTAGGAGCCAGGCAGTGGGTCTACCCGGGCCGAGCATCACTCGGGGTCCAGCAAAAAGTCTCCACGAACCAACCCTTTCCCCCCAGGTGGGCCTACAGCCCTGCCAGCTAATGAGAGCCTGACAGCGAGTCTACCCAGGGTCCACTACTACGCCATCGAGTGACTTCCGGCCCTGTCAGCTAGGTGAGAGCCTGACAGCGGGATCTGCTCGAGGCCCACGGATGACACCGAGTGACTTCCGGCCCTGCCAGCTAGGTGAGAGCCTGACAGCGGGATCTGCTCGGGTCCACTACCACTGCCATCGAGTGACTTCCGACCCTGTCAGCTAGGTGAGAGCCTGACAGCGGGATCTGCTCGAGGCCAAGGATGACACCGAGTGACCTCCGGCCCTGCCAGCTAGGTGAGAGCCTGACGGCGGGATCTGCTCGGGGTCCACAACTACCGCCATCGAGTGACTTCCGACCCTGTCAGTTAGGTGAGAGCCTAACAGCGGGATCTGCTCGAGGCCAAGGATGACACCGAGTGACTTCCGGCCCTGCCAGCTAGGTGAGAGCCTGACAGCGGGATCTGCTCGGGGTCCACAACTACCGCCATCGTGTGACTTCCGACCCTGTCAGCTAGGTGAGAGCCTGACAGCGGGATCTGCTCGAGGCCAAGGATGACACTGAGTGACTTTCGGCCCTGCCAGCTAGGTGAGAGCCTGACAGCAGGATCTGCTCGGGGTCCACAACTACTCGAGGACTTGACTTTGCTCGAGATGGAGACATGCTATTTACTTAAGAGGTGTCGGAGAGCTAATTGCACCGATGCTTTTAAAACCGAGGACGCATTCTATTCATAGGAGGGATGATCTGGAAGCCGTCAAATCGGGAAGCTGGCGTCCGAGCCTGTTCCTACTAATTCCTCCAATCAGAAGAGAGATGCAATCAGGGGGACATAGGCCGACATGTAAGGTGGGAGATGATCTCGGCCGTCAGTGCAGAGGCCCGGTCTTACAATAGCGCTTAGAGTCCCGAGGCATCATCCCATCATCCAAACTAGGCTATTTAGAAGGAAAAGGTCGACGGCTCTTATCCTGATCTAATGACAAAGATCGCTTTCCACCATGTCACTTGCGATTGCTTGGAGAGATCGGCCCTTTATCAAATCTGGGAGGTTAGCGTCTAGGCTCGTTCCTGATAATTCCTCTAGTCGGAGGAGAGGTGCGATCGGGAGGACATAGGCCGGCGTGCAAGGGGGGAGCTGATCTCGGCGTCAGTGCAGATGCTCGGTCTTACAATAGCGCTTAAAGTCCCGCGGCACCGTCCCATCGTCCGAACTAGGCTATTTAAAAGGAACGGGTTGGACGTTTGGCTTCCGGAGTCGATCACGAGGCCAACCCTTGAAGCCCTCAGAAGCTCGAGGCGAATTGTTAATAAAGAGAAAACTTGACCGCTATTGAATTACAAGGAAGAGATAACATATTACCGCTAGGGAGGGAACCCTTTCAGGTCACCCCGGCTCCTAATACCTCTCAACTGCTCTCTTGCTTGATCTTGAAGACAATAACCTCCAGGTTTCTCGTTGACGTAATAAGTGGGTATACATGGGTTTTCATAGGTTGAAGCGCTTCAAAAAGGTGCAAATCATACTCCAAATGCTATATGATTCAAACAACAGCTACGAGAGGGGAAAACTCTGAGTATGAGGACCTCACGTACAAAGTATCAACGTACGACCTTGGTCGTCACCTGGTTTCACTTCTATAGCCCTGCCGCTTGCCAGAGTTCTTCTATGCTGGTCACTCTCCACGCTCACCGCACCAAAATGTTGAAACCGAAAATCAGTCTCCTGTGGAGTTCGACCCTTGGGGAAGGGGTGACCGCGCACCTACTACCCTCAAGCGAACGATCTAGGCACAAGCCTAGGAACACAAGGGACAGACCCAAGGTCTCAGCGTGGAGGACCCGCCGCATACCCGGAAGACTAACAAACTCTTCCCCTCCCAAGCCAAGGGCTGAGCTAAGGCACCTTCGGAGGGCTCTCTTGGCTGACTGGAACATCCAAGGAGGATCTCGAGATCCACTCCCAAACTAGAGGTGCCACCTCGGGTCTATGTAAAATGTTCCCCGCCCGCCTTACTATTGGCGCAAAACCGCCCAGCAGCCCTACTCTACGCAGCCCCGATTGGGCCGCTAACGGCGGAACTCTGCTATTCTGAAAGGATGGACAACGGGCCATCAGGGGCTTCCCGGCATCTATACCTCGGGGCCCACACGGGGGGAGCGGTTCACGAACACACCGCTCGCCCAAGACAGGAGGAGTAAACTATATTCATAGAGCATCACAGATATGAAAAAATATTATAGGAATATAAATTTCATACTCAGTACGCAGGCCGGCAATATAAACAAAAAAGGCCTTCGAGGGCCGGCACGAGCTCGGGCTTAAGCCCGCCATTCCCCGCCTGGTACTGCAACACCTGTACGCCAATATCTCGATGAGCAGCGGCCAACTAGTCATCAGTCGGCTAATTTAAGCGGGCCAAACATATTGCGCACACCCCTTTTTTGGGGCTATGGTGCGCATTCCCTGCAAGCGGCTAGTAAACAACTTCCTCGGAGTCTTCTCCGGGAACCCAAGAACATCACCAATCCGGCTCACTCGTCCGTATGGGCTTCACATAGCATGCCTAAACCCGTACTCACGCTTCCGGGTACTAATGCAATTAATTGCGGGGACGTACACGTGAACCAGTCGGGAAGCTCCCTTCCCCCACCCGTTGGTGGAGAGGGGCTTCCGTGCAAATATGTAAACTGAAGGATTCACCTGCCCAAGTTGAAACATCGTTACCCTTGTCGCGTGCTTAGCGGCGGGGCCAGGAGAGGAGCTCCAGGTCGATCCTAGTGCATGCGGCCGCGTCGGCGGTCGATATCCATTCCAGGCCGAGCCTTGCTCCAGGCCGAGCCTCGCTCCAGGCCGAACCTCGCTCCGGGCCGAGCCTCGCTCCGGGCCGAGCCTCTCTCCGGGCCGAGCCTCGCTCCAGGCCGAGCCTCGCTCCAGGCCGAGCCTCGCTCCAGGCCGAGCCTCGATCTAGGACTAGCTTGCTGCCGAGAGAGGGGGAGGTCGAGGTGTGCTGCTCCAGGCCGGGAAAAAGAGAGGGGGGCCGGGTTACTCTAGGCGGCTGGAAAAAGAGGGAGGTCGGGGTTGTGGTTGCTGCTCCAGGTCGGGAAAAAGAAGATGGGGTCGGGTTGCTCCAGGCGGCCGGGAGAGAGGGAGGTCGGGCTCGGCCTTGCCTTGCTTAGGCGACGACGAGAGAGAGAGAGAGGTATGGCGGTCGTGCCCTAGCCTACGCCGACGACGAGAGAGAGAGGGAAAGGGGCGGCCGTGCCCTAGCCTACGCCGGCGACGGGAGAGAGAGGGAAAGGGGCGGCCGTGCCCTAGCCCTGGGCCCGAACCTCAATCCCCTGCCTTCCTTCTCCTTTTCCTCTGCTGGCCCCCGCTTCCCTCTTTTCATTATTTTTTCTGTCCCCCCCGCTGGAACCCCGTCTCCCTGCTCAAAAATCCCCCCTCTCCTTTTTATCTTCTATCCTCTATATAATATATGTATAATATATTATATATATATTATAATATATATATATATATACAAATTCTAAACTTGTGCGCATAAAACTTCCGCACGCACGCACGAGGACCCGCACCTCCTCAAACAGGGTCACACCAACTCGTCGCCCACAACACGCCCCTAGGCTGATGTTTGGGGAGGGTCCCACTCGCCCGGCTACGGGGTTGTACAAACAACTAATCTGATGAAGATTTAGTTGAATAACAACCAACTAAGGTATGATATTTTAACCAACCTCGCTCTGATACCAATTGAAAGTGAGCATAAGATCTACCTTAACTCTAGAAGGGGGGGGGGGGGTTAATAGAGTATATTAAAATAATTTTCAAGTTAAAAATTATTTTGCAGTGGAAGACTTAATTTAAATATATGTGTAAGGTTCTTGCAGTAAATAAAAATTATGAAAGCATGAAATAAAAACACAACACACAATAAACAAAATATAGCAACCAGAAGACACAAGGAGCTATAGTGGTTCCCTAATCAATCTGGGTACATCCACTCTTCTACCACCCTAAGTAGGAATCCACTGCAGGATGAGTTGATCAGGTGTCCGTGGGCACCAATGAGCTTTTGATAAGGTGCTCAAAAACCAAACTAGTTTTTTGATCAGGTGTCTTGCCACCACTGAGTTTTGACAAGATCTCAAAAACCAGCACAAAAGTTTTGAAGGGAGTTTTGAGAAACCCTTTTACATCAGAAAAAATAAAGAGGTGAGATGTTCTTCTCTATCAACAATCAGAGAGAAGACTAGTGGATGATGTTGTCAAAGCTCCCCCTGAGATCTGGAAGTTATTTAGGAAAAGAAGCTTTGCACTAGGGTGATAGGCCTTCGATAGATGAGATCTCCAACAAAGGATGATTCCAGTAGTTGCTGAAATGTGTAGTGTCTGGAGTCTTGATGGATGAAGCCTCTGAACACCTGAGTCAAAAGAGATCTAGAAAATCTTCTTTTTTGTATGTTGATCTCCTTCAGTGGTGTGTGTTCTGAATGAATTCTGTCTGTGTGTCTGTGTGTGACTGCTCTCTTTCTGTGTGTAACTGTTAGGAGTAGCAGAATAAAATCCTCTTTTATTCCTTAGATCTGAAAAGAATGAATTGATTCTCTGTCTCCAAGATAGTCGTTAGCCACTCATTAATGACTTCCTTAAATGAATTTTGTCTCTGGAAGAAAGTCCTAGAAAACATTTCTTTAAATCTCCCTTGAAACTTGCTCCAGATTAATTGAAACGGCTACAAGATCCTTGAAATAAATGTTGGGAATAAATAAGATAGAATTCCATAACTGTCTGAATTTGAATCTTGAGAATCGTCGATCTCTCTAGAAAATCATCGACCTGAGCTCAACTATCGTCGACCTGAGCTCAGAGACTGGGAAAACAGCTAGAGACAGAAACGTCGATCTGAGCTCGAAGATCGTTGAATGGAGTTCGACGACTCGTTGAACTGAGCTCAGGGATAGTCGAACTGAGTTCGACGATTCGTCGACCTGAGTTCGACAAAAATGACTTAGTCTCCTGAATTTGAATATCTGATATGAGGGTCTTGGGGGCAGCTTTCAAGCCTAAATTCTAACCCTTAGACTCAATCTAATTGACCTTAAAAACTATACAAGGAGGTCAAAACAATTTTCCTAAGGACATAGTGATCCTTGCCCAAATCAGTAATAGAGTGTTCCAACAGCCTGGGTGTTTTCTTGGGCACACCAGTACTTAATATCATACCCATTCATGTCACAACATCAGAGGGTCTTTCCCGGACACACCAGTACTTCCTGCTACTCCCCTTCACAGGTACAACCCCGCAAATATCACAAATGTCAAGGGTATTTTTCTGGCTTACCACGCCAGTACTTCCTGCTACTTCCCTTCACAAGTACCACCATGAACATCAAGCATTACAAAGGGTATTTCCTGGACTGTCAATCCAGTACTTCTTGCTACTCCCCTTCACAGGTATAACCCAATAACACAATCATCATACAGGTATTTTCCTGAACTACCACTACAGTACTTCCTGTTACTTCCCTTCACAGGTGCAACCCATCGACTCATAAACTACACGTTTATCACGGAGTCTTCTCCAGTGCGTATATGCAACATCACCAATCCAGACCAACCTGTCCAGATGGGTTTTACACAACATGCCTATTTCGTACTCCTTTTCTGGATCTATATGCCAAATAATTGGGGATTCTATGAATCAACCCAAGAGACTCCCATAACAAGCCACCCTCTGGTGGGGGAATCTTATGCACATGCCAAAAAGGAAGCCTTCACATGGCTAGGAAGAAAAGTCGTTACCCTTGAAGACCGCTTCAGCTCCATGAGCTCCTAGCTGGCTAGAAATAACCGCAACGGCTTTTCCTCCGCAACGCTGGCCTCAGATCTCTCATCGGAACTCCACAACACCACCGGTGACCAGCTCTCCTTCCTCCTCCTCCTTCTTTCTCTCTCTAGGTATATAGAAAGAGACGGCCAAAACTCAAATGAGCTTTTTCAACTCATTTCCCGACCTTAAGGACACAGGGAGGAAGCTCAGCCATTGTATCCAAGCTGAGAAAATGAACGGCCACGATTTTGCCACAAAATCATATTTTTTGCCTGACACGGCCTGTGACACGCCCATGTCCCAGGCCGTGTACCTCAAGCGGTGCTCAACCGACTTATCCAGTACAGTACACGCCTATGTGACATGCCCGTGTCACGGGCCGTGTCACATGACACGCCTTCAGACACACTCGTGTCTGTGGCCGTGTACTTCAGGCTGCACAAAATCGAGATCAACCCGATCAGGACACGGCCAGTGACATGCCCGTATCACAGGCCGTGTACACCACGACACACTCGTGTCATGCCCGTGTTCACTAGGCCGCAAATGCCCTGGGCACATCCCGCAAAGGACACATCCTGTGACACGCCCATGTCCCAGGCCGTGTGCCCATACACGGCAGTTGACACGCCCCAGCTCAACTTCATCGAGCTGAAGTTCGTCGACCCGCAGAGGACATGGCCTCTAACACGCCCGTGTCAGAGGACGTGTGCCCTCATTCTTCATCGAACGGATTTTCGTCGAACACTCGGCGACTGCTCACCCGAGCAGGACACAACCTGGGACACGCCCGTGTCCCAGGCCGTGTCACCTAATTTTTCCCAACTCTGGAATTTAGGGTGTTACAACCCTCCCCTCCTTACAAAAATTTTGTCCCCAAAATTTGCAGAAAGTAAGGAATTCAACAGAAGAGGTTTCATTCCACGAGTGTTCAATACAACAAAACACACACTACACAACAGTTATATAAAGAGCTCGGGAAACTCAGCTCGCATGGTCTACTCTCGCTCTCATGTGAGTTCTTCACGGCCGCAATTGTCCCATTGGACTTTGACCATCCCGATCATCTTGTTCCACAACTATTTATCAGCACGACCATCGATTCGAATGGGCCTAACCTTTGTCGTTAGCCCATACTCCACCGGCACACGATCATTCTCGATCACTTGAGCTGGATTCTTTACGGCTTTCCGCAGCACTGAGATGTGGAACACATCATGTAATTCACTCAAGTCTGCCGAAAGAGCTAGCCGATATGCAGCTTCTCCCACTCGCTCGACCACTTCAAACGGACCCAGATACCGCGGGCTCAACTTTTTCAAACGTCGAATCCGGGACACGCCTTTGAAGGGTTTGATCTTCAAGTATACCCAATCACCCACCGCGAATTCCACATTTCGTTGTTTGGCGTTGTAGTATTTCGCTTGACGATCCTGAGCGATCAGTAGTCGTTCCCGAATAGTGCGTATTGTCGAGTTTGCTTCATCGACGTCATTACGCCTATACAACTTGGATTCGCCTGCTTCTACCCAAGCCAAAGGAGTATGACACTTCTGCCCATACAGAGATTCATATGGTACCATACCGATACTCGCTTGGTAGCTGTTATTGTAGGCAAACTCCACCATGTAGAGATGATCTTCCCATCTCTTCCAAAAGTCTAAGGCACACATCCGGAGAACATCCTCCATCGTTCTGTTGGTCCTTTCAGTTTTACCATTTGTTTGGGGATGAAAGGCCGTACTGAATGTCAACTTCGTGCTCAACAGCTGATGAACTAGCCTCCAGTAATTCGATGTGAACCGCCCATCTCGATCACTCACGATGCTCCGAGGAACACCTTAGCCGCACAATCTGCTCAACATAAAGCTTTGCCAAACTTTCTACTGAATCGTCCCGCCTGTTCGGAAGGAAGTGTGCCACTTTCGTCAGCCGGTCGACAATCACCCAGATTGAATCATTTCTGTGCTGAGATCTCGGCAACTCGTGCACGAAATCCATGCAAATATCGTCGAACTTCCACTCCGGAATCGACAACGACTTCAAGAGACCGCTAGGCTTCTGGCATTCCGCCTTCACCATAACACACGTTTGGCATTTGGCCACATAATGAGCAACATCTTTCTTTAGCCCTGACCACCAGAACAGCTTTTTCATATCCCTAAACATCTTCATGCTCCCAGGGTGAATTGAGTACTTCATATAATGCGCTTCATACATCAGCTCTTCCCTCAACTTACCCAAGTTCGGGACGCACAAACGGCCCTCTTTCCGCAATAGACCGTCATTCAGCTTTAGCTTTGTTAATCATAGAAAGGACAACCAATTCCTGCAACCTGGCCATCCTAGCTGATGTAGCTGTCTCTGGATCTTCAAAAGGAACAGGAGGAGAAGGAGGTCTGTTGGAGCTTTCAGCTTGTTGATGTTTAGAGAATTGTTGCTGTATTTGTTATTGATGTTGCTGCTTGCTAGAAGGATACTGTCTTTGCTGGCTTCTTGAGGAGGAGAGCCTACTCTGATGTCTTTGATAAATTTGAAATTGAGTGGGTCTTTGCGAAGATGTGCCTGAAGCACCAGCAGCTGGAGGAGGAGGAGGAGGGTCCCTTCTGTATTTCTGAGTTGGAGGAGGAGAGTATCTTCTGCTTCTCTTCCTCTCTTTCTGTTCATTTTTAGATACCCACATCCAAGCTGACATCCCTTTATATGGAGTTATCTTCTGAAGAATATAGTAGGGAGTGTTATTTGTTGGATTTGGTTTAGGAGCAAGAGGAGGAGGTGCTTTCCTCTTCCTAGACACTTTCTTCTTCTTTGGATCCTCATCAGAATCCTCATCCTCATCAGATCCCTGAGGATTATCATATATATCATCCAAAGCCTTCAAGACCTCAACAAAGATAATAGGCTTCTCAGGTTTAGATGGAGCTGGAGGAGAAACTACAATAAGAGCTGGAGAAGAAACTTCAACAAGAACTAGAGAACTAACTCTGACTGTGCTTTCAGCAGCTGCCTTATTCTCTTCTTCAATGTTAGCCAAGATCAAGGCATCAAGATCTGGCATTGGAGAGTCATTTATAACAAAACTGGGGGCATAAATAATTTCTGGAGGGGATGGGATGACTACATGTTCTGGAATAACAAAACTGTCTCTTAGTTGCTTGACAACTTTAGGACTGATAGGGGAAGAATATGGAACAATAGCCAAATATGGCTTAGTATAATTTGCTAGAGGGAAGCTCAAAAATGCAGTTTCAAAAATTCTCAACAAATATTCTAAATCTACTGTGGGATTAATGATGAAATCACCAACAGTAATTATTTATTATGGAGCTGACTCTTCTATATCCATGTCAGTCGCAATGAAATTAATGAAATCAATAAAATTTGTATCAATAATCTATGTATCTATTGCTGTTGCTACCTCTGCATCTGCTGGAGCTGGAGCTACTGAAACTAAAACTGAAACTGCTGCTACTTCCGGAGCTGCTGCAGCTTCTTCATCAAGTATCTCCTCCTGCCTGGTTTCAGTAATAACTAGAGCCAGGCCCCTAAATGAAGAGGGGGCATCAGAAAGGGCAGAGATCTGGGTAGATAGAGAGGAAATGAAAGTAGCAAGAGGTGTAATGGCCTCTGCTATGATTGTTTTGAGGAGGGGTGTGATTAAAGCAATGACAGAAGAGATGGTGGAGGGCTCCAGTGTTGGAATGGCAGAAGGTGTTACAGATGGTGGTTGAGTGAAAACATTTGGAGGGATGGTAGATATTGGAGAGGATAGAGGAGGAGCATCTTGCATTTGAACATCCTGTGGGGATTGATTTGGAGGAGAAGTGGGAGGAGATGATAGTAGATTGAAGGATGGTATGAAGAACAAGTGGGGTGGAAGAGGAGATGAAGGTGGTGTTGGAGCTGGTGAAGCATGAGGAAATTGAGGTGGAGTAGGAAGGTGAGTGGTTGTTGGAGAGGTAGGAATGGTTGATGATGGAAGTGTTGGGGTTTGAATGATGGTTTGGACAGTGGAAGGGATTTGGATGGCTGGAAGAGATGGTGGTGAGGGAATGCTCTCTTCAGCAGGGTGGGGAGTGGCTCTAACAGCCCTTGTGCTCTCAGAAGCTGTGGTGAAAGATGCTGAAGCCTTAGAGGGCTTGGAGATTGTCCTCTCCCACTTGACAAATAAGGCACAAGTTAGCCTTTTGCTGGCATTTATGAATATGGTTGGGGAGACCAGTGATTCAGCAGCTTTTTTCTTTTAAGAAGATCCTCATGATCCTTCCAAAACACACTTCCTTTTTATTATTCTTCTTCCTGATGAGATCAAAGATGATCTGAGCCCAAGCCACTTGCTTCTTATGAACCACTGCACACATTACCAGAAACTGATGCCTGGTTATATAATCATATGCATTGTGCTTGCCTAGCAAGACTTTCCCAACAATATCTGCCAGAAACTTGTATTCTGCAGATAAATGTTTCTTCAACAATTTATTAGGGTTATCTCTAGCATAACTCATCATGCTTAACATCATATCATATTCCTCATTCTCAATTTCCAGTTCTGCTTCTCCATTATTCAAACCAAAAATTTCAGTCAAGACGTCGGGAGATAGAGAAACAACGGTACCCGCAATTGTTTCAATCATTATATTCTCCTCTGATGTTGAAGATGTAAAGACCCATTCTATAATCTCTGCTCTAGACAGTTTGATCCTTGTAGTCATCAGATTCTTCAGTTGCTGCCCTTCCAGAGGTTCCATAATACTCAGAAAAATCGGGTCCGAATGCTGAAAAGAATCAAAGTCAACATCGAATCCGGTATCGAACTTCATCGCAGCCAATGTTCCCGCTGGAATCGCCATGAAATCACATGCAAGAGAAAAAACGATGATCAAGTGCAAGGGAACAGAAAGCGCGAGACGGAGGTCGAAGAATACCTAGATATATGGTTGTCCAGAATATAAATCGACAAACTCCATTCCACGAAAATTAAAACATTCTTCGATCTGGGTGCGATGAAATAATTTGGAGTTAAATGATTAGTCGAGCTCAGTCTGAAGATTTGAAGACATTTCGTCGAGCTCCGTTCGACGAAAGTTTTCTGAAGTGGAATCGTCGATCTCCGTTCGATGAAAACAACTTCCCTCACACAGAGTTCGTCGACCTCCGTTCGACGAATATCTCCCAAACTTCCCCTAGTTCGTCGAGCTCCGTTCGACGAACTCGGGAAAATTCGTCGAGTGCAGACAGAAACTAAACAAGTCTTCTCCATTGATCATTCCAAGCTGATTTATAAAGAACAGATGGTTTATTTTATCCAGAGGTTTGGTGAAAATGTCAGCTCTTTGTAAATCAATGTAGATATAGACAAGTTTAATTTTGTTTTTGTCTACACACTCTCTTATGAAATGATGTCTAGTGTCTATATGCTTGGTCCTACTGTGATGAACTGGATTTTGTGCTATGGCAATAGTACTTATGTTATCACAAAGTGGAGTTAAATTATTTAAGTTGATACCATAGTCTAGTAATTAATTTTGAATCCACATTATCTGGGAACAACAGCTGCCAGCTGCAATATATTCTGCCTCAGCAGTTGAGGTAGACACAGATGACTATTTCTTACAAAACCAGGACATTAATCTCATACCCAGGAACTGGCAGGTTCCTGAAGTACTTTTCATGTCCACCCTGCATCCAGCAAAATCAGTATCTGAGTATCCAGTTAACTCAAATTCTGATTCAGTGGGATACTATAGGCCTAGACTTGGACAACTCTTTATATATCTCAAAATTCTTTTTAAGAAAACTAGATGAGATTCTTTATGGTTCACTTGGAACCTAGCACAAAGGCATGTGACAAACATGATATCAGGTCTGCTAGCTGTAAGATATAATAGGGACCCAACAATGCCCTATATAATTTTTGGTCAACAGGTTTCCAATGTGGATCAAAGTCTATTACAACATTTGTAGCCATATGTATTTTCTTTGCTGAGACATCAGCCATCCCAAACTTTTTGATAAGCTCTTTTGCATATTTAGCTTGGGAGATGAAGTTGCCATCAGGGAACTGCTTCACTTGGAGACCAAGGAAGTAGGAGAGCTCACACATGCTACTCATTTCAAATTTGGAATGCATGAGGTCAGAGAACCTCTTGCACAATTTGGAATCAGTAGACCCAAATATGATGTCATCCACATATATTTGTACTAACAGTATTTGGTCCTTATGATATCTAGTGAAGAGTGTTTTATCTACTATGCCTCTAATGAACTTATGCTCTAACAAAAAACTAGCTAAGGTCTCATACCAAGCTCTTGGAGCTTGCTTTAGACCATAGAGGGCTTTATGCAATTTAAAAACATAAGAGTGGTGAGTTGGAGAGACAAAACCTTTAGGTTGTTCAACATAAACCTCTTCTTTCAATACTCCATTCAGAAAAGCACTCTTCACATCCATCTGGTAGACCTTGAATTTCTTGAAGGCTGCATAGATAAGGAATATTCTGATTGCCTCTAACCTTGCCACAGGTGCAAAGGTTTGGTCATAATCTATTCCTTCCTCTTGCATATATTCTTGAGCAACAAGCCTAACCTTGTTTCTCACAATCACTCCTTGGGCATCCAACTTGTTTCTGTAAACCCATTTGGTTCCAATTATTGGGTAGTTTTGGGGTCTTGGAACCAAATCTCAAACTCTACATCTCTCAAATTTGTTTAATTCCTCCTACATTACAATGATCCAGTGGGGATCTTACTCTGCATCATGGATGGATAGAGGTTCAACCTGAGAGATAAAACATGCATGCATCAAATCTTGGTTGAGTTGATGTCTTGTCTGTACATCTGCTGATATGTCTCCAAGCACTTAGGATCTGGGGTGATCCCTTAGTGTGACAAGATCAGTGGGTGGAGTTGGTTCTGCAACAACAGTAGGAACTAATTCCTCTTGTGGAATTATGTTTGCTGTTGGGGAAAGTTCAATTCCTTAAGTGTCTTCATCTTCACTTTCTTCAATGACTTGTGGAGAAGGATGTGTTGGAACCTTTTGGGTGAGGTTAAGTCCATCCAAACTCTCACACAAGTGAGGTACCTGCAAAATGCTTTTGATAGAAATATTTTTCTCCTTGCAAGACATGTTAACTTCATCAAATGTAACATGAATAGATTCTTCAATTTTTAGAGATGGTTTATTAAAAACTCTATATGCTTTGCTTACTTGGGAATATCCTAGAAAGATTCCCTCTTCAGCCTTAGCCTCAAACTTTCTAATGTATCTTTTATTATTGTTGTGAATATAACATATACATCCAAATACTTTAAAATAGTTGATTTTAGGTTGCTTGCCTGTAAGTAATTCATAGGGAGTCCTGTTCTTTAGTTTATGTATCAGGCTTCTGTTCAGGACATAATTTGCAGTGTTTACAGCCTCTGCCCAAAAGGTTAGTGACATGTAAGCATCTGTAAGTAATGTACCCGCAGCTTCAATTAATGTCCTATTTTTCCTTTCAGCTACCCCATTTTGTTGGGGAGTTCTAGGAGCTGAGAAGCAGTGTCTGATACCTTCCTTCTCACAGAACTCATGCATAAGAAGAGACTCAAACTCTGTGTCATGATCACTTCTGATCAATGCAACATGAGTAGAGAACTCAATATGTATGGTCCTAAGAAAATCTGTAAGAACCTTAAAGGTATCTAACTTAGATCTCAGAAAGGATACCCAAGTGAACCTTGAGAAGTCATCCACAATAACTAAGGTGTAGGATTTCCCACCTAGTCTTTGTACAGCGATGAGTCCAAAGAGATCAATGTGTAGCAAATACAAAATCCTAGGTGAATCACTTTTATTAACAGATTTAAAACTAGATTTAGTTTGCTTGCATAGTTGACAAACCCTGCAAAGGCCTTCCTTCTTGTAGGGACCAGAAGGTAAACCTCTAACAAGGTTGTCTTTTGATAGCCTAGCAATGTTTTTCAAGTTTACATGTCCTAGCTTTTTATGCCATAAACCATTCTGATTACTGGTTATATTAAGTAAGCAGATATCAGAATTGGTAGAAAGAAAATCAACTAAATATATGTTACCTTGTCTATTCCCAATTAAAACAGTTTGTTTTTCTTTATTCGAAATAGTGCAAGAAGATGAGTTAAAGTGTACATGATAACCTTCATCACATAACTGACTTATATAGATGAGGTTATGTTTGAGTCCTCTGACATATGTCACTTTCTTGAAAGTGACTGCTCCAATCTTCACTTCTCCAAAACCTTCAGACTGGCCACATTTTGAATCACCAAAGATAACCTTTGTTCCTAGCTTGGACTTATAGTTGGTTAAGATGTCCTTGCTGCAAGTCATATGTTTAGAGAAACCACTATCCAGATACCATGTTTGATTATTTACTGGACATCTCTTCACCTGTAATGAGAAATAATTAATTGTTCTTGACCCAGGTTACCTTGGTTCCTTTGTTTTGCTGGTATGAAAAGCTAAAAATAACAGAGAATTCTGGTTGAGATTTATATCCTAGAGGGTGATATATCCTAGGTGGTATTACCCAATCAGCTACAAGATTAAATGATTTTTTAGAATTATTAGAGTTGCTGTTATAATTAACATTCCTGTTAAGTCTTTCTAGGTTCGATGGATTGGGTTGAGATCGTCGATATCTGCCCAGAGAATGAACATATTTATTTTCTGTGCCCCATGTTCATCGACCTCTGCTCAACGAACCATACAGAGTTCGTCGATCGCAGTTAGATGAATAATTATATCTATAGTTTGCGTTCATCGTTTGTCGAGTGGGGTTCGACGAACTGGCAACATTTCGTTGATCTGAGTTCGACGAATTCTACTGAACCTTGTTTTTAGTTAATGTTTTCAGATTTTTGTTGTTTTGACCTATTGATTTTGGCATTTGTTCTATGGTTTGATTATGGTTTATTTTCTCTTTCCCTTTTGCAGAAACAAATTTAATGGGGGTTGACAAAATATTTTTCTTGAGGATGGGGGGTAAACTTGATGAAGCACCCAAGCCTAGCTTGCCATTAAGCCTAGCATTTACAGTGCTTGTGATGTCCATCAGTTTGAGGCATCTCCCATTAAGAGTTTCCTCAAGTTGTTTAGCCTCACATAACTCAGTTTTTAATAATATGATTTGTTCATTAGCTAGGGTTAATTCATTCTTTAACTTATTGTTTTCAGAATTGACATTTTCTAGGTTTCCTAATTTTTCCCTAAGAGACTTGATTTCCTTTTCTGAGTTAATTAAATCTATGCACATGGTTTTGAATTCAAATTTAAATGAATCAGAACTGTAATCAAAAGAAGATAATACCTGGCCAGCTTCAGATTTTGAAGCTTCTTCATTATCTGAATCTTCTTCTTTTGAATTGCTTCTGGAGGCATCAATGGCCATTAAGCAGACTTCTTTGGCCCTTTCATCTTCTTCATCTTCACTGGAGCTGGAGGATGTTGATTCATCCTCAGTCTCACTCCAGGATTCAGCCACAAAGCCTTTCTCCTTCTTCTTATATTTGCTGGAAGAAGGGCTGCTATTGTCCTGTCTTCTTGTGTCTTTTTCTCTTCTCTTCTCCTTCTTCTGATTCTCTGGACACTCAGAGATGAAGTGTCCAGGTTTCTTGTAACCAAAACACACTAATTCTTTAGTTGGTGTTTTATCACACCTTGGCTTGTCATCATGCCTTGATGACTTTCTCCTGAAGTATTTCCTTGCCATTTTGTAAAATCTTTTGGCAAAAAGACTCATCAGCTCTTCATTTGTGGTTGAAGTCTCTGTCTCCTTAGCTGCTTTGAATGCAATGCTTTGTTCTTTTCTTACTGGAGGAGGTGTTCTTTGCTCAGCTGCCTCTCTGGTTTTTATCAGCTGTTCATAAGACTTAACCTTGCCTAAGAGAGATTTTGTGGAAATCTCATTTAGGCTTCTGGCCTCCTTGATGGGCTAGATCCTTGAATCCCATGAGTTTGGGAAGTATATTAGAATCTTATCATTCACCTCAGTGAGGGTGATGTCCTTGTCCAAGGTTTTTAGCTCATTAAAGATTGAACTTAACCTATTGTACATATCAGCTACTGTCTCAGCTTCTTCTTTCTTGAAATTCTCATAGAGGGATATGAGATTAGATCTACTATCCTTTCTTTCATCTGCTGATCCAACCACCATTTTTTTAAGGGAATCCCAAATGGCTTTGGCTGAGGTGCATTCAGCCACCTTTTGAAATATATCATCTGACATTGTTTGTGCCAGTATATTCATTGTCTTGCCATCAACAATCTTTGCCTTCTTCTGGGCTTCAGTCCACTCAGGTGGTGGAACTGCAGTTGTGCTTGAAGATGTTGCAGAAGTAGATGCTTGAGGGAGACCTGTCAAAATAGAGTTGTAGATGTCTTCATCAAAAGAGTTCATGTATAACCTAATTCTTGCCTTCCAGATGACAAACTTATTCAGATTGCATACTGGAGGTCTGGTGCTTGCATAGTCCTTGTTTTGTGCTATGATGTGTGACTATAAATCTAATGGAGATGAAAAGGTAGATCTAACTCAGGATCTTTGGTTCAAGGGTTAGCTTGTACAACCAAGAGAATCTTGCTCTGATATCAATTGAAAGTGATGTATTAGATCTGAAATACTCTAGAGGGGAGGGGGTGAATAAAGTATTTCTTAAATCCTTAAAATCTTTTACAGTATTTATTGTAACTGTGAAAGTGCATAAACAACTTAATGAAATATAAACACAGCAATCCTAGAAAACACAAACACATCAAGAACAAAAAGAAGGGGCAACCAAACAACACAAGAAATTTATAGTGGTTCCACAACCTGGGTACATCCACTCTTCTACCACCCTGGTAGGAATCCACTCAGATTTTTGATCAGGTGCCTGACACCAATGAGCTTTTGATCAGGTGCTCAAAAACCAAACCTCAAGTCTTTTGGTCAGGTGACTTGCAACCAAGAATAACTTTTGAAGGGAGTTATAACCCTTTATATAGTGGGGGGGGAGAGATGATATGGTCTTCTCTTTCTCAATATACAACTGAGAAGACTTGTGGATATGATTTTAGCAAATAGCTCCCCCTGTGATGTAGAATGGTTTAGAGAATTCTGGAGCTTTGCTTTAGGGTGATAGGCCTTCAGTCTTTAACAGCCTTGACCAGAAAGGATCTTCAGGAACTTCTTGACAGATGGAATAGATGTTGTCCTTTGAAGTGTCCTGGAGAGTTGAAGAATGAAGACTCTTGATTTTGATTGATTGTTCTTCTTCTTCAGGTAGCAGATGTTCTTCTGGTCTAGGGCTTCTTGAGTTGTTGTATCAGAGTTCTAAGAGAGAGAGCAGAGAGTTTCTTGTTGCAGACTGATTGTGATTTTCTGTATGTGTGTCTGTGTTCTATTATGCTATCATTCTGTGTATTCTGCTCCACTCCCTATATTTTGCTCTGTGTGTAGTCTATATTCTCTCTATGTCTCTTCAGGGAGGAAGAGGAAACTTCTTTTATATTTTCTGTTAGGAAATTCTCATTCGAAATTTGAATTCCTCTGCAATCAATGCTGGCGGCCTTGAGAATAAACTGCATTGATTTATTTCCCCAACTGTCCTATTGAAAAACGACAAGTAATAATCCTGGAGAAGACCATAATTAATGCTTTGTCTAACGGTTATATTCAGAGAATATTGAAGCATTAATTACTCAGGAATATTGCATTTGGAAAGCGATAGAAGAATGGAAATAACTAAGTATGGATTCGTCGAACATATAACAGAAATCGTCGAGCTGAGTCCACAGTTCGTCGTGCTGAGAAGTTGTGTTTGTCGACCGGACATCTTCTATTCGTCGAGCTGAGTTGCAAGATCGTCGAGCTGAAAACAGAACTGCACTTTCTAGAAACTTTGCCTATTCTGTGTGTGGAGTTTGTCGAGCTGATAGCTGATTTCGTCGACCTGACAACTTGTTGACAGAACTTCTGGGGAATGTGTCGACACAAGTGCTGTGTGTCGACATAATTACTTATTGTCTCGACATGGATGTTGTGTTGACAGAAATCAGGAGTGTGTTGACATAAGTCTTGTGTGTCGACACAATTGCTGTTGGTGTCGACACAATTACTTCTTGTCTCGACATGTCTGTTGTGTTGATAGAAATCTGAAGTGTGTTGACATAAGTCCTGTGTGTCGACATAATTACTGTTGGTGTCGACACAATTACTTCTTATCTCGACATGTCTATTGTGTTGACAGAAATCTGAAGGTGTTGACATAAGCCCTGTGTGTCGACACAATTGCTGTTGGTGTCGACATAAGTCTTGCTTCTGGTGTCAACACAAACTTCTGGTGTGAAGTGTTGAAGTACCCAGAAATCGTCGACCTAAGAATCTGTTTCGTCGAGCTGAGGACGACTATCGTCGACCTGAGTTCAACGAACATCGAACTCATTTTACTGAGTTTCTGGAAAATCTCTAAGTCTTGAGTCTCTGACAGTCTGATGTTGGCTGGTCCAAGTGATGTTGAAACCAAGGACTTGGCCTAGACTCTAGAACACAACTATGACTCTGGCTATACAAGATGGGTCACAAGATCCTAACTTAGTGAACCTAGCCCAAATCAAACTAGGGATCCAACACTCTCGATCAAGGCCCAAGTAATGGCCGACTTCCTGGCCGACTATGTGGTCGAGGTGGCGGAGACGGAGCTCACTCGCCTAGTTCTCTGGAAGGTGATGGTAGAAGGTGCCTCGGGAAGGCACTCCTTGGGAGTAGGAGTGTTCCTGGAGACTCCTCAAGGGACGAGGATAGAGCAGATGGTGGTCATCCATTTTCCCATTACCAATAACCAAACAAAGTATGAGGCAGTTATAACAGGGCTACGTCTGGACATGGAGCTAGGGGTGCGTGATGTGGAAGTGCTAACAGACTCCATGGTGGTGTCCTCTTAAATCAATGACGAGTTCGAAGTGAGGGAGCCTACCCTCCAGCTGTACCTGGTAAAGGTAAAGGGATTCATCGTCATGTTCCAAACATTTTCCATCTGACATGTGCCACGAGAAAAGAATAAGCATGTAGATCAACTGGCCAAGTTCAGACCACGTGCAGGAGGAACCCTTACCGACCTATTCCGCCCTTTTATCGAAGAAGGGGAGCTGATTGAAGTGGATCGATGCTAGGCCTGCGAGCGGTTCGGTTCGGGTCGGTTTGGACCCAAACCGAAACCGAGCCGACATGCCTCGGTTTTTGGCTTGTCCAAACCGCCCCGAACCGAATCCGGTCGGTTTGGTTCGAAGTCGGTTCGGTTTTCAATCGGTTTTTTTCGGTTCGGTGTCGGTTTTTTTTGAACAAACATATAATAGTTAATATTAAACCCATATTTTTTATTTGTTTTAATTTTTTTTTGCCCATGTAGGAATTAGGATACAGTTATGCTATCAACTCATTAAAGCAAGTGTTTTATATCATATCAGTCATCCACTAGATATAGTGTCTCGTTGGGTTCCTCCATATCTTGGCGCAACAAATGTCAGACCACTTTCTGCTGATCTAGCATTGAGATAAAGTATAAGACAATGATAGATTGATTTAATGAATTTAAATGGCTTAGTAATCACCTACTTGATATGAGTGTCTGTTTTTTTACACCAAATTTATTGTGACAACAAAAGTATCTGAAGCAATAGAAGGGAATAGGAAGATGAACAGCTAGAGTTACCACCCGCCGCACGGCCAAACACCGCCAAAAATGAGAAATCTGAAACATTCAGTCGTCTTCCGTCGCCGCAGTCATTGCCCTCGACGGTCTAGTCATTGCCCTCGACGGTCTCGTCTTCGTCGCCACCGCGAGTCTGCGATTGTGATTTGCGATATACGAACTGCCGGAAATTGGGAGGAAATCAGGAAACTGGAAAGTAGGAAACTGGAGAGTGGAGACCCGACGAAACCCTATCAGCTGCTATCTCGAAAAAATGAAAAAGAGAAAAAAACGAACTTAATAAAACTAGAAACCCGAAGGACGAAACCCAATCACTATCAACTATCTCAAATAATAATATAAGATATTAACTTTGACTCTTTGACACCGCTGCCCACTGTTCGTGACTAGGCATGCAAGCATAAAAATAATAATATGCTTATACAGTGTCAGTTATACAGTTATATACTTATATGCTAAATCGGAATGACAAAATGTGGCTGACTTTAAAATTAAAAAGTTAATTAGTTAAATACTTAAACTTTAAATTATGTTAAACAAAAAACTCGGTTCGATTCGGTTTGATCGGTTTTCACAACCTGAAAACCGACTTGAACCGATAGTCCTTCGGTTTTCAAAAGCTCCAGACCGAACCGACACCGGACCGGGCGGTTCAGTTTCAAAATCGGTGCGGTTCGGTCGGTTTGATCGGTTTAGTCGGTTTTCTGTTTTCACTCCTCACCCCTAATCGACGCCCCTCCTGGATGGATCCTTTCACAACCTTCCTATCCACAGGGGATCGGAGTTCCCGAAAGGCCTGAAAAAAAACACTTCAATTATAAGTCGATATACTACCTCATGCACGATGGGAAGCTGTATCGGAAGATCCTCTCGGGCATGCTAGCGCATTGCATGGCTAAGGAGGAGGTCCCGAGAATTTTGGAAGAAGTCCATTTCGGTGAGTGCAGGAGTCACTCTAGGAGAAGGACCCTGGAAGGAATGATAGTCAGGTAAGGGTACTTCTGGCTGAGCCTGGGCCAGAATGCTACCTAGTTCGCAAAAAAAATGTCAGAAGTGTCAGCTGTTCGCCCCTCTCCAACTACTACCAGCGTAGAGGCTCAGAAGCATCATTGTCTCCTGGCCCTTCACCATTTGGGGAATGGATCTCGTGGGGCCCTTACCCCAGGCCAGTTGGAAGATGAGGTTCTTGTTAGTCCTTATCGACTATTTTTTAAGTGGTTGGAGGTTAATGCGCTGGCCATGGTAACCTTCTAGGTGATCCGGAATGTTTTATCGGGGGAAGTATTTATCAGCACGGTTTGCCTCAGGCCATTGGCACAGACAACGAGCCACAGTTTGCCAACACGAAGTTCATTAGCTTTTATGGTCAGCTCGGGATTGATCTTCGGTTAACGTCAGTCCACCACCCCAGGAGTAATGGGCAGGTGGAGGAAGCAAACAATATAATTATAAACTTGCTTTAAAAAGTGGAAAATCTAAAGGGGAGTTGGGTGAAGCAACTCTCTTCAGTCCTTTGGGCCCTGAGAACTGCTCCCAACACGACAACGGGGGAGACACCCTTCAAGATCTCCCATAGCTGCGAAGCGTGCTCCCGATAGAGTTTGAGGTCCGGATGTCATGAATAGTGGAGTCAGAGGAAGGCAGAGAAGAGTGGAGGGCTGAGAATGAAGATGAATTGCGGCTCTCCCTAGATATGGTGGAGGAACTGCGCGACTTGTCAGCCATCCGACAGGAAGAGGTCAAGCGGCGGACGGCCAAGTACTTCGACAAGCACACCAGGGTCAAGTAGTTCGCAAAGAGATACTTGGTCTTAAAAAGGTCGATACGGACGGGAGATCGGCAGTCTTCGGCAAGTTGAATCCCAACTGGGAGGGTCCTTATGTTATCAAAGAAACCTTAAAGTTGGGGGGATATCACCTCCAATATGTGGAGGGGAGCCCCTCAGTCACGCCTGCAGGGGCAATGACTTAAAGCATTTCTATCCATGAGAGTAATGAAATGATTCTCTTTCATAGCCTTGCCTCTTGTTGATGATGCATTTGCTCAACAGAAGAAATATGGATGGTGGTTGGCCAAGAAGAATGTCTGGTTGATGCTCAACATCCGCCATCAGGCTCTCACTATCTGATTGGGCCAATTGTAACGCCCAGTGGTTGGCCAAAAGGAAAGCCCGGTTGATGCTCAACACCCGCCGTCATGCTCTCACTAGCTGATTAGGACGGTGGTAGAGCCTGGTGGTCGACCAAAAGGAATGTTCGGTTGATGCTCAACACTCGCCGTCAGATTCTCACTAGTTGATTGGGCCGGTGGTAGCGCCCTGTGGTCGGCCAAAAGAAAAGTCCGGTTGATGCTCAACACCCTCCATCAGGCTTTCACTTGATGATTGGGCCAGTGGTAGCGCCCAATGGTTGGCCAAAAGGAAAGCCTGGTTGACGCTCAACACCCGCCTTCAGGCTCACTAGCTGATTGGGCCGATGGTAGTGCCCGGTGGTCGGCCAAAAGTAATGTCCGGTTGATGCTCAACACCCGCCGCCAAGCTCTCACTAGTTGATTTGGTTGGTGGTAGCGCCCGGTGGTCAGCCAAAAGGAATGTCCTGTTGATGCTCAACACCCGCCGTCAGGCTCTCACTAGCTGATTGGGCTGGTGGCAGCGCCCGGTGGTTGGCCAAGAAGAATGTCCGGTTGATGATCAACACCCACCATCAGGCACCCACTAGCTGATTGGCGGTGGTAGTGCCTAGTGGTCGGCCAAGAGGATTGTCTACTTGATGTTCAATACCCGCCGTCAGGCTCTCACTAGTTGATTGGGCTGGTGGTAGCGCCCGGTGGTCGGCCAAAATAAAAATCTGGTTGATGCTTGTCTCCCACCGGCAGGAACCTACCAGCTGATAAAAAGGAGGAAAGAAGGAAAGTGGAAATTCCTCACAACTCGCTAGAGAAAGAATTGAAAGAGGCAAATATCGCCAAGGGGCGACAATCGCGAGCGAGCTAGATCTCCCCCCTCAGGCGCCTACCTGACACGTATCTCCCTAGGAACCCGCGAGGAGACCCAAGATGCAAGTACTCAATTGTGTTAGGCGCTCGTGAACTCACTCAGGCCACGTCACGACCCAATAAAACATAGCTCACGCGAGCCAAAAACCCCAGGCGCGAGCCGAAGCGGGCCTATTCTTGGACCTTGTGGGCGGCATAGGAGAAGCTCTCCGAGCGAAGGGGGCGGATTGCTACTCACGAGTCGTCTATCTTAAGGTCTCATCATTTCCTAAGCTAAGTAGTTAAGGGTTGTATGATCTCACTAGCGAGGTGTGGGCTCACAGGCGGCGAGCGATAATGCTGAACTTGGTCGCGAGCACAAAAAGAGAAGGAACACCATCAAAAGCAATGAGACATCATTTCAGAAAAGAGCATATACATTAGTTGTCAAAGGGTTACAAAATATGGGCGCGGCCCGCATATATAAGAAAAATACATGATTGCAAAAAAAAGACAGAGAATGCAGCTCACGGGTTCTTCAAGGCGAGCTCTTTGGCGGCGAGGTCTCCCAAAGGGCTTGGAAGGACTCGTCGCCCGACTTCGGGACCGGAAGAAACTATTCTGGGACCACATCGCTCGCCGAGATCCCCGAGCCTTCGCTCGTCACTAAGTCGGTCTGCTGTATAGTTTGGAGAGTGAACTTCGTGGCCTTGGTAACATTCTTCTGCATCATCTCCTCTAGCTCGTATTCGGAGTGGTGGGCGAGCCGGTCGTTGCTGCTGGAAGGCGGCGGGGAGCCGCGGCCTCTAGTTCCTGCAACCGCATCCACAACGCCTCATTCTCCTTCTCCATGGTGGATATTTGAAAGCTAAGGCGCTTGGCCATCACTGCATCCTGCAAGAAAACAAAAGTGTTAGGGCGTGAAGATATCCAAGGAAAAAAAGCAAAGAAATTCTGTCTCGGGAGTTACCACCCCTAGATATCCGGCGAGAATGGCACCGGCCGCATCCGCTCTCTTCTTGTGCTACTTTACCTCCTCAAACACGAGACAGTGGGATTCTTCCTTGTCGGAGACAAGCTTTTGAAGTGAGGCAAAATTCCTCTCCACCTGCATGCATCGACGGCTGACCATGTGAGCCAGCTCCAGGCTATGAAGCTGGGCCTGCGTGCTCTCGTGCACAAGGGCTCGTGTGGCCACCTCGTCAAAGACCGTTGCATCCTCCCGTGCATAGAGGCCAAAGGAGAAGGCAAAGGCCTCCCCGCTGATGGAATCCTACTCCAACCAGCTTCGCAACAATGTCGAGATGGAGGCTCGGTTCTCCTCTTTGTCCCACTATAGGAGGGGTTTGCCAAGCTCATCCAGATGTCGCTTGTCGTAGCCAAAGTTGCGGTGCCCCCTCAGCACGGGCTTGTCGACGGACACCTGCTCTCGTGCCTTGGAGGTGTCGGTCGCCTTGCCAAGAGGCCCATTGGTGGAAGCCCCCGAGGTTGCGGCCTTCTTAGGTTGTTGGCCCACGGTAGCCTTGCCATTCTCCCGGGATGTGGGAGGATCGCCGTCGGTGGTCCTTGGCTTCTTGGACGGAGGTGGCGGAGGAGGCTGACCGCGAGTGACCCACTTCTAGGAGGCAAGGTCCGGGACCTCGCGATATGTGGCAGCAGCCGCCTCGGCATGAGCGAGCTTGCCGGGAGCGACTCACACACTCTCATATTGGGGGGGGGGGTGTAAGGGGAGATATCGCTTACCTGCAGCAATAGAATCAGAACAAGTAAAATAAATAACAAGGGAAGGGACTGAGCATGAGTAGCCTACCTCCCCCAAGCGGGACGGGGACGAGAGAGTCAACATTCCTTCTGAGGAACGTGACCACAAAATTCTTCCCCTGGAAGAATCCGTAGAGGTCAACTTCGAGGCCCCCCGGCTGGGAGGGCGGTAGCTCGCCTCATTGAGCTGGACAGGCGAAAATGAGACATTCTCAAAGTCTCCCCTAACAAACACAATCTTCCTAAGTTAGTTGTGGCTCTTGTTCACTGTCTCTCACACCTTCATATGGTTGCTGGAGAAGTAGGCGGTGCCATCTTTGTTCGCTCGGAAGGAGAACAGCTTGCAAAAGACTGCGTTGCTGAACTCGTTCTACTCTTCCCACAAGAAGAAGGCGAACACGACCACTGTTGGAACCCCACCTGTGTTTAGGATTTGGGCTAAGGTTCACTATTAGGGTTGCTTAGATTGACCCTCCTTGTATAGTCTAGGGTCATAGGTCTTCATTAGACTATAGTGTAGGCCAACAAGTCATATTGATCATATTAAGCCCTCAGAAGACTTAGAAGATTGCAGAAACCAGAACAAGGCATAAATTTCATGTTGAAGAAGTCGTTCGACGAACTCTGATCTTCTATCAGATTTTGAGTTCGACAATCTTATATCTCTGTTCGACGATCTTGAGTCATTCGATGAACTCTGATCTTCTATCAGACTTTGAGTTCGACGATCTTCTATCTCTATTCGACGATCTTGGAGCCCAGTATGGAAAGCTGTATTTCAGTTCAAAGTTCTCAGGGCTCAGCTCGATGAAAGAGAGGCTGAGTTAGACGATCCAGGATCTCAGATAGACGAAAATTACTAGTTCAACACTTCTATTCTCTGCAGTTATTTCAAATTGATTTGGCTTATTTTATTGCTTATATTGCTCTGAGTAATTAATTCTTAGATTCTCAGAATATAGTCATTCATATGGCAGCATTAATTACTGGTTCTCACAGAGTCATTATACAACTAATTCTTGGGATAGTTAAGGAATTACTTGATTGATCTTCTAGCCGTTGTCCAAGTTCCAAGATTTCAGCAGTCAATCAAGGCAATCAAATTAAAATTCAAAGACCTATTTGCTGCAGATGATATAGTCAAGTTTTTGAAAGACACATCATACAAGATATTATTCAAGAAAAAGAATTTTGCTCTGTCTTCATCAAGTGTTATTCTTCCAGCAAGCTTTCAAGAGACAATCAACTTCATATGTCTACAACTTTCTGGAGAACTTTTTCAAGAAGACCTACACACCCTGCAAAGCTCTCAATCTTCCTGAACAGAACTTCATCTCAGGGGGAGCTTTGACACCATCAAGGATCCACAAGTCTTCTCAGTTGTTTTGAGAAAAGAGAAGACAACATATAATTTTATTTCTTTCACCCCACTGTACACAGGGTTCTAACTCCCTTCAAAAGTTAAATAGTTGATTGCAAGTCTCCTGATCAAAAGACTTGATTTGGTTTTTGGGAACCTGATCAAAAGCCTGAAGGGTTTCCTAATCTACGTGAATCAGATCTTGTGGTGACAGGCATCTGAGAAAAAACCTGATTGGTGGCAGGGCACCTGATCAAAAACCTGAGTGGATTTCTACCAGGGTGGTAGAAGAGTGGATGTACCCAAGTTTTAAGGAAACCACTATAAAATTCTTATGTCGTATGTGATGCTTTCTTATTTTCATTGTGTGCTGTTTGCTGAATAGTTTAGTTTTATTTCTACACTAAATGATTACACATATAAGTATTACTATTTTATTTCCGCAATAAAAAACCTAATAAGATTTTAAAATACTCTATTCACCCCCCCCCCCCCTCTAGTGTTAAATAGTCTAACCCCTCAGTTGGTATCTTTCATACCATCCTTCAACCACAATAGCTACAGAGTTGGGGGTTAGTTGGCCAAGGATGACCCCAAAGTACTTCAATATCTGCTGAACCTCATGCCACAAGGGAAGCCGGAGGTACGCATCGAAGTGGGTGATGTGGATTGTGAGCTCCATGTCGGAGAGATCGTTGATCTTCTCCTCCTCTCCTAGTTGCCTCGCCTCAAACCCGAGCGGAATGAAATTTGCAACCTCTGAGATGAGCTCGTCCTTAGTGAGGGTGGCAGAGAAGAAGGGATAGTCGGAGAAAGTTCACACACATTTTATTCTCCCCCCAGCATCGCCACCACCTCCTCCCATCTTGTGGTCCAGTAAGCGGGCTAGACGCTGGAGTTCTCGCAGAAAGCAACGAGCTGAGAATCAAGTGCATGAGCGAAGAGAGTTCGGGGTGGAGTTAATGCATTATGTGAAGGGAAAAAGGGGTGGTATTTATGGAGAGGGAAAAGGCGGGAAAGCTCCTTTTTGGCAGGAGGTGTGCGGATAGTACAAATGTGGTTCGATGCTTCGATATCCGAGCCCATCCCCCCTAATTCCTTCTACCTACTAGTCGTGGTCCTATGAAAGCTATGCGACAACAATATATGAGGCGAGCGAGCCACGCCGGCTCGCGTCCTCCCAAGAAGCGAGCGTGCCACGCTAGCTCACATCCGCCCGAGAGGCAAGCGAGTCACTCTGGCTCATGCCCTCCTAAGAGGATAGGCAGGCAAGATAGCTCGCTCGTACCCATCTAAGAAAAGCTAAGTCGTAGTAAGCAGCAAATGAAAAGAATTAATATACATAGGCCCATCAAGGGCGAGTAGTTCCAAATAATAAAAGAAGTTCAGCATTCTGAGAGAGAGGTAAAGTAATGGATAACAAAAGTTCATAATTGGGCCGCGTGAGCCGCAAAATAGGTGCGACCCAGGCCTACGGGCCGACAACGGGGAGGCAGAGGGCTCAGTATTGAATCCACTTCCACCTACCCCACCCTCGCATCACGGAACGAGGCGGTAGACAAGGATAGAAGTACTAGCGAACCGCCATCAATTCCTGTTGGGACAGGTCGACCAGTTCCATGGCATTCCTAAGACGCTCCTCCGCGTGTGCGATGTGTGCTCCCGGTGAAGTCGTCTCTTCACCGTCTTCTGGGTGCCTCATGCCATCCAGGACTGCGAAGAGCTCCTCCGCCTCCGCCTCATCCACCCTACCACAAACCTCCCACAGCATCCGGGAGTGCTTCTAGAATAGTCAGGTCACCTGCCTCTTCATTTCCTTAGTATCCTGAGGGTCGCCCAGGTATTCAGAGATGCGGTCCGGGGAAGAAGGAGGCGAGTACCCCTCGCTTATGTCAACATCATATGACGAGATTGCATTGAAACCTGTAGAAACAAAGGAAAGGTCAGAAAAGGCAAGCAGACAGTCACATGCGAGTGAACACGTAAACTCACCCGAGGTCAGCACGTCCCCCACGCTGGTATGCAGGCGGAAAGTACCTGGCTGGCCCTGGAAGAGCTTGCCTTCAAGAGTCACAAAGGATTTTCCCAACCCAGGGCAGACCGACGATCGTGAAACTAGTGGAGGCCGGTCGACGGCTCTCGGGGTGGAGGCTGCGATAACAAACAATCAGAAGGTGTTCGATCAGAGGGAAAGAGAAGGCAAGGAGTCAAGAACTCACCAGTAGTTAGACGAATGTTCGGGATCGTGAGAAGAGCAGATCCCGCAACTGAGGGGCTGGCGACGTGCTCGGTTACTCGTGGGGAAGAGCGTCCCGACTTTATTCCCCATCTCCTCCCTCACGAGGCACCTCCTAGAGGAGAAGTGTTAGAATCAGAGTTATATAGAATAAAATAAAGCGGATCACATATCAGGTGGGAAATTTCCAGACCGGCCACTAGATTTGAAGGGGTGCCATTTGGGGGAGACCACCTAACCATCTTGGCCTTCTTTGGTGTTGGGTCCATTGCACACAATGTCCCAGACTTGTAGAAGTTAGTTTTGTAGAAGTCAAACATGTCAATGATATACATAAAGTTGTATTTGATATATGTTCAAGTTCTTGCATGCAGGTTGTCCTTGTAACATTGATAGGACATGTATTCCAAGTTATGTGACAGGTGGTCACAAAGTAAAGAGGTGGAGAGAGAAATCTGTTTAACTCCACAGGCGTTGAGTGAAGCCAGTTCACTCAACGCCAGATGCCATAAAGCGCTGAGTTAGTTGTGGATAGTCAAGTCATGCAATCTGCAAAGTAATTCTGCGGCCAAGTCCACAGGCATTGAGTGATGACAATTCACTCAACGCCATCGTTGAGTATAGCTGAATCTGTCAAAGCCTCAGTGTTGGCGGGCTGAATATTCAACGAAGTATAGAAGCGTTGAGGGAACACAACTCACTCGACGCCAAAGTAGAAGGCGTCATGTTATGAAAAAGCCTAAGATGACATAAAGAGGCTAAGTACAAAAGCGTTGGGTGATGAGGCTTCACTCGACGCTCTCAACGCTAGCCAACAAAAGCGTTGAGTCATACTACTGCAGTCAAAGCCTAAGAAGAAGATAAAAATCGACTAAGTCCAAAAGCGTTGAGTGAAGTTAGTTCACTCAACGCCTAATAAAGAAGACATGCAAAGACAAAAAACGTTGAGTGAGGCCAACTCACTTAACATCTTCAGACAGGTGAAGGAATGGCCAAGTCTAGAGGCGTTGAGTGAGGAAGGCTCACTCAACGCTCTCAATGCCTAGAGGCAGAATGATGAGCCAAGTCAGAAAGTGTTAAATGATGAAGGTTCACTCAATGCTCTCAACGCCTAAGATGCAGAATGGTTCAAAAAATTGACTAAGGGTTTTAACATTGAGTGAAGCTTTTTCACTCAACGATCTCAACGCCTCTCAACGCCGGAGGAAGTAAAAAATTGGCTTTCCAGATTCATTGAATGAAGTCAGTTCACTCAACACACTCAACGCCTGGAGTGGATCTGAGAAATTGGAAGTTCATAACTAATGACGTCAATCAAAGTCAACAAAAGTCAATAGAGTTAAATTAAGTTGCGGGAAAGCTACAGAACGTGCCAAATAGCGTCAGAGGGCTACAGTACGTCTTGTTCCATTAAAGCAAGTTACAGCTATCAACTGTAGGTGGTCCCTACTACTTCTTGGAGCCATTAATCGACGAAAGATAAAAGGACAACTACAAAAGGAAGAAACAATGTTTAGGGTGTCACTTTTTGCGGCTGGACTTCATATTTCTCGCCATTGTTGTCGAGCCAAAGCGTGAATTTGATCCAACAGAACTAAAAGTTCATTCCAGATAGCTATTGCAATTTCTTCTGTTACAACAAGTTTATATTAGCTTATAGTAAAGAAAGAAAAGAAGAGCCTTCTGTTTTCTGCAGGTTCAAGTCAGCTGTTTGAAGTACTCGAGACCTGGTAAATCTCCAGTCTTCTTCAACAAGTTTAGAAACACATTTCTGAGATACTTCCAGCAGAAGCAGCCATTTACTGAAGATCATTTTTCTGCTGCTGTGAAGATAGTTAGGGTTGAGTTAACTCAGCTCAAGAGAAGACTCAGAGAAATTTCTCAGTGTTGAAATAACACAAATCTATTTCATTCCTATATGATCCTTTTGGATATGAGTTGTAAGACCTTTGTGCATGAGGTAGGGTAGATTTTCCTGAGTGTATGATCTAATTTTGGATCTGAGTGTAGGACCTTTGGGTCTAAGGTCGGATCATGTATGGATCTGAGCTATAGAGCTTTTGAGCCTGAGGTAGGGCAGTTTTTCTTAAGCTGTAGGAGAGTCATACTCTCTGAGTGTAGGACCTTCGTGTGTGAGTGTAGGATCCAGATTTGGATCTGAGGTAGGGCCTTGTGCCTGAGCTGTAGGAGAGTCATTCTCTCTGAGGTAGGGATATCCTCCATAACCTGCGTTGTAGGACTTGAGTTCAAGTCTGAGGTAGGTGATCAGTTTGATTATTGAGCTGTAGGAGCAGTTTGCTCTGAGGTAGGGCTATATGCCTGAGTTGTAAGTCTTGGAGGAGACAGAGAGATCTTGAGGAATCTGAGGTGTAAGATCTTTGGAGCTGAGTTTTAGGAGAAGTGACTTGTATAATTGGAAGTTAGAAAGGTGGGAGGAGAGTGGATGCACCCATAATCTGGGGAACCACTATAAATTCTGTGTGTTCTTTGTGTTTTGTCTTGAAAGCTTATAAACTACTAACTCGTAACACATTAAGTTAAAGATAATAATAATAAACTAAAAAACCTATTACCCCCCTCTAGGATGTTAGCTACCTTGAAATTAAAGACTTTTATTCGGTCTGAAGGCAGAGCTGAGCGACCCTCGAGCCAGCCAGGGGTCGACATCGATGACCTGTGCCCGCATGCCCTCCCTTGCGACCGCTAGGCGAGAACACATCTCTTCTGATATGGGCATCACTCAGCTACAATAGTTCGCAAAGAAAAAGAGAAGCAGAAGGTCGAGGGATTTCTTTGAGCCTAGTGGTTTATATATAGCAAAAAAGGGACCCATAAAAAGATTCACTCCAACTCAGCAGACACTCACCGAACACGTGAGGTTGAATGATTCTTTCCGAGCTTTACAAAAGCTCAAAAAAGCAGGGATTGTGTTTAACCCGTTGTTTGTCGAGTGGGTCCAACAAGACAACAAAGGGCCCTCTATATAACTGATGCAGGCTTGCACGTTTGACAACGAATAAATCCATAGACTAGCATGTATACCTCTCTTCGATCCAAATCCTATACTCGCACAATCGTTCTACGTAGCACCACATTAATTAATTCTATCAATTATATGCTAGCGTACGGGTAGCCAAACCGATTAGGATCGAATAGAGGCGATATGCTAATATTCTTTCTGGCTACAAGGACCAACCCGGTCCGATCGAGCAAAGGCTGTACCAAAAGAGATCTACTAAAAATAACAATTCGGAAACGGTAGTCCTCTCCCAACAAAAGAAAACGAAGGTTCGCCAAACCTCTCGAATATAAATGAAAATTAGATGAAACACAAAGATCAATCGAGAGAAAACCACGAAATTTCAATGCTTCCAAAATTACGCTACGGTAAACCACCGCAAGAATTAATCTAAGAGGGAAAAAATCACACAAAGTAGAAATATTTTCGTTACCCAATCAGAATGGATGTTTCCGCTTTTCTCTACTTGGGTCGTTCTTCAACGGCTTCGCCGGAGTCACGCTGGAAGGAGAGGAACTTGTTCGCCTTCGTCGCTTCACGCTGCAGTTGACACTCACAAGGAAGATCCTTATACCTTGGCCGATTTCTTCAAGAATGAGGGCTGCTTGGTCTTCTTTGTTGGTGGTCGGTTTTAGGGAGATAGGGGGGTCGGTTATGAAGAGGAAGATGTCGGGTTTCCATAGAGAGGAAATGAGAGAAGGTGGAAGAGAGGAGGCCGAAATAGAGAGGGGAGGGAGAGTTGGCCGGCGGCCAAGAGGAGGAGGGGGAGGGAGGTGGCCGAATTTTGCCAAGGGGGAAGGAGGATCTCAAAAAGATTTTAGGGGGATTATTTTCTTATTCTTCTTCTCTAAAACAATATGACAAATATCATGACCTATATATAGGCTTACACCACTCAATCAACCCTTCATTCAAAATTCAAAATTGAAAATTGAAAATATGATGGTTATATGCACCCATCATAGCACATGAAATGAAATAATTAAAACAACAAATGATGGTTATAATCACCCATCATTACACATGAAATGAAAATTAAAATATGAAATAAATACTTAAAAATAAAATTGCTAAAATAATAAAATTATTAAAAATATATAATTATAATTATTTAATTCATAATTATATATTTTTATATAATGGCGGCAGACGTCGATCCCATCCTCGAGCTTGCGGTAGCGATCGTCCCAATCGACGAACTCTCTCAAACGGGGATCAATGACGGCTGTGTCAGCAACGTCTCCATCAATCCTCCCCCGCTCAAAACTACTCATGACCGATGAGTTGGTCTGAAAGTATCGGTGCAGGAGAGCATCATCCCAAAGAACCATGTAGAAGCAAGCAAAACCACTTGGCGAGGAGAGCACTTCATCTTCGAGTATCCTGCCATGCAAAAAAATGTGGTCCTGGAGAACCTTAGAAAAGCATTAAGCAATAAAGAAAAACAAGTTTCTACATCAACAAGTTTCTACATCATGAAATTTCTTCTCTAAGGGTTTTTTTGCAGCAAGTTAATCTTGACATAATTCCTTAATAGCAATTTTGAATTCATCTAATATCTAATGTAAAATCAAAATTATTAAAGCAAGGTACCTTATCTTCCAATTTAAGAAGATCCAATTCCGTAAGGCATTTTTTTCATCCTTGTTTTTTTCATTTTCAAAGTTGGAGCTACTATCTTCATTAGTTTCACTATATGTCAGCAATGAAGCTCTTCTATAGTTATACTTATTTTTTTCTTTTACTTTTTGATCAATGGCTCATTGGCTCCACTGACGGCTCTTTTAAACGAGTGTTGAGCTCTTTCCTGGCAGCCATGAAATGACATTTAGGCTGCGTTTGGCGCGGCTTATCATAGCTTATTTGCTCTAGTGAGGTTGGATAAAAACGTCATTGTATGTTTGGTATGACAAATGTTACTACCATTATCAAAAAAGAAATTAGTTTGAGACGCAAGATTTTTGTATGACAATGACATTTTTATCCAACCTCATCGAAGTAAATAAGCACAATAAGCAGCGCCAAAGGCAACCTTAATGTCATTTCCTGACACTTGCTGCCAGGAACGCTACAACCTAGGTTGCTTTTAGCAGCCTAGGCTGTTTTTTTAGAATAGGTTTTAATATATTTTTTTATTTTTTTCTAATTATATTTAATCCCCCCTCTCATTCCGACCTCTCTCGCTTATATTTTCTCTCTCCCTCCTACTCCCTCTCATTCTATCTCTCCTCTTTTTCTCCATCGCTCTCTTTCTCTTTCTTCAAGCCTTCAATCATGGTGCCTTTCTCCTCGATGCCAACGTCTTCAACATCCATCACATATGAAATTGTGGAGCACATGCACATGACTTCAGTCTTGGACCACTTTGAAAAAGTGTGTGCTGACACAAAATTTAAGGCGAAGTGCAAACTCTTCTCAAAGTTGTTGACCGTTAGCAGAAATTTGACGTACGCTCAACATATTAAATTGTGTATCGCTAAACAAGCCTCAGAGGCAAGTCGATCACAAATTGCAGGAGACAGACAAATTTAGACGTATGATCAAATATGTTAATGAGAGTTACTAATGGAGAACGTCATCAAACGAGAATTACCATTCAGACACTATGACAATGAGGACGAGAAATATTACATACACACATGAAGAACTTCATCCAAAATATCAGCAAATAAGTAGATCCACCCATAAACGTGAGACATAAATCTTATTTGCAATTAAAAAAATACTTAATAAATTATTTTGAAACTTTCGACGATAGGGTAAGCCTAACGAGTGATGTCTAGAATACCAATATAAAAGCAAAAATATCGTATATGTGTATTATGTGTTATTGGATTGATTCAGATTCGTGGGAGCTAAATAAACATGTTATATGTTTTGATTGTTTTGAATATTCATATACAAGTCAAACTATTTATCACATAATTACTAACTGTATTAATTCGTGAATTTTAAATTAAAGATAAAAATATCAGTATTTTCTTTGATAACACTACTACTAATATGGTAGCAACCAAGTATTTAAAACGAGATTTGAAACCAATATTAAATGAAATATTTGTTTTTATTCTTGTTCTGCATGTGATGTTTTAAATCTAGTCGTGCATTATAATTTATCGTATATGAAATCTTATATTAATAAAATTCGCACTATGTTAAAAATATATTTATAGTTCTAAAAAATGAAAACAAGATTTTTAAAAATTTCTAAGTGCACAAAATTATAAATTTTTAAAACTTGAATTTTATATAACTATAAGATGAAATTCAACATATAAACTGCTAAAATGAGTCGTGCGACAAAACTCTTAACTAATAGAATTTTATAGTAACTTTGAAATGCATGGTTTCCAAGATTCGGATTAGAATATTATCAAAAATTATATGGATTTACTAGAAATTTTTTATAGATCAAAAAATATTTTATCCTATGTTTATTAGCCGACTAGCCCATTAGTTACCAAAAATTTTGTATTAATTGCAGAAAATTTTAGTGTTTATAAAAAATTGGAGAGTTGGCATCCGTTAATTAAAATAATGGATGATTTTTTTTAAAAAAATATATGATATAGAAATATCTGCTTTGTTTTCATGCGCCACAACTTTAAATTCTTTGATAGATTTAGATGACACATAAAATCGTATAAAAGAAAAAATAGTAATTTGAATTTAAATCAAACATCTAAGTATTATAATAATATAAGTATTTAAAAATTTAATAATAATTTTACCGAATTATATAATTATTACGATCATTTATATGTATCACGATCTATAGAAGAAAGCACACAACCTAAACAAAGGATGATCTTAAAAATAAAATTTTAGAATTAGCAGTCCGCAAAAAATAAAGAATTTCGAATATTTTAAATGAATTAAGGTTATATGCAAAAACACATTTCAATATTTTATGAGCTCAAATGAAATAGAATTTTTTGATATTTTATAATGGTGAAGAAATAAAGTTATTACGTATCATAGTATGCCTACATGGCTGGAATTTACTAACAATCCAAGCTAGTGTGGTAGATTTAGAGCCTACTTTTTCTTTGAGTGATAAGATTCTGAACGAGCGCAGGAACCATTTGAGCGACGAGGCTTTAGAAATTTGCATATGCTACAAGGACCGCCTGGATGTTATGATGAGGAGACAATATACAACCCCTATTCGTCAAGGGTCAACGGTCAACGATCAATAATCAACAAGCAACATCAGTGCATGAAGACCCGATCAGTATTCAATGATCAGCAGGGGAGGTAAGGGGATCTTTAGACGCAAGCGAGGATCATACTCGCTAGGGAGCGCGACCACCCAGCAGCGAAGGCGAGCTTCAAAGACCTTTTTAGTACTTGCGAGCTCCGAATAGTACCTGTGGCGAGCAACAACAATACTAGCCTAGCAGATGACTTCTGACCAACACCACAGATAATCGCCAGCCAATACCCGTCAGTAACCGAGCCAGGTCGCCCGAAGACAGTAGCCTATGATCGTAGGATTGGGTATTCTCGCCTAGAGACACCCCCACGTTTTTGCATGTAAATAGGACCCCGAGGGTACAAGAATATGAACTTTGAAATCTTGAATAAGATCTTGACCACTTCTTTCCTTGGGCTTTTAGCTGGACCTTTGGATCCTTTCTCCGAAGAATCAAGTTCTTAGCTAGTGTCCCTCATGTACCATGTTAGACCATCTTTGGTTATGGAGGAGAAGCTTCTTCTAAGCATCTGGATACGTGGTAGGACCTCCCTATCACAACACTTGGGGTCCTTTTGGTTGTCCCCCTATTTCTGCATTTTAGCTCGTTTAGCCCTCAATCCCAACTACTAGACCAATATCCTTAGGTTGCCTTGATCCGAATTTTGCAGTAAGGATTTTCTCGGCTTCAACACTTGATGCGGTTAGCGTGGATCGTAGTTGAGGAGAAAAGTTTCGCGAGTAGGCAAGATGGTGAATGGAGACAAGAATGAGGAGATAGCCGGCAACTCGGCAGGAGTCAACAACTCGGCGAGAGGGGACGACTTTGTGACCATAACATTTTTCAAGGAGTTCGCAAGGAGGATTGAGAGGAGCATCCTAACAGGGTTCCTTCCTCGCCCGATGTCACAGCGACCTCGCCTCATCACATGACACCATCGGATGAAGGGGCGCTACCTAAGTGGCCTAGGAAGGAACGAGTAAGAAGGGAGCAGGAGGGACCAATACACTCGCAGTATTGTTCGGTGAGCGGCCAAGAAATCAGGTTCAGAGATGTAGAGCAGCTGACGATGTTCCATGATACTCGACTGGGTAGCGAGTATGAGGAAGATACTCACTAGTACGAAGCCCATCATCACCAAGGAGGGACGAGCCCCTTCCGTGACAAAGTCCTAGGATCCCCAGTTCTCGAAGGCTTTAGACAACCTTTCCTGAACTACTACTCCTGCAGAGATGACCCAATTAGTCATCTCCAATGGTTCAAGGATGTGGTGTCTATCTGCAACATGACTGATGCGTTCAAGTGCAGGTTTTCTCTATCACCTTCAAGGGAAAAAAAGAGACTAGTTTCACCAGTTGCTTGAAGGCTCCAACTACTAATTTTATGGTCTACATCGGGAACTGATGGCAAGGTTTGCGACATCCAATAAATATAAAAAGGAGGCAACCAGTCTCTTCAAGATCATGTAGGGGAAACACGAGAACCTTGGACACTACATCGACCTTTTCCAAGAGGAGATTTTGGAATTCAAGGAAGTAGATGACTTCACCTTAATGCTGGCCCTGAAGTTCGGCCTGAAGCAAAGTCTCTTTAGTATGGAGATCGACTCTAATCCCCCGAGATCTTTTGAGGAGATGATCGAAAGGGAGAATAATTCGTGCAAGGGGAGGTGAAGAATCCTGACTTCTTGGCAAGGCTGGATAGGGAGAACCTATGAGGTAGGGAAAGAGGAGGACCTTTGGAAGTAAGGGACAAGGTAACGTCAAGGAGGGAGGATCCGAAGAGAAGATAAGAGCCCAAGAGGATGGAGGAGCAGAGGAGGCAAGAGAGACCTCACAGACAGGAGGAGAGGAGGCTTGTAGTGGCTCCAAAAATAAGGGACGAGGCACGACGATTCTAGTATCCCATGAACCGGCTCGTATGGAGGCCACCAGGAAGACCTTAGTACTAAAATCAGGAGAGAAGGAAGGATAACCAGCCAGAGAGGAGGCAGGGAAGTGCTTAGAAGGAGGTGATGATCATTGCCCAATAAAGGAACATGCGTCGTAGGAGGATCCAGCCGATGTGGAATCAAGCAGAGGAAATTCTCCTTTACTGCGATCTGCATCGAGTAGAGGGGCATGGAACTTTAGCTTGCCCCGAGTTTTGGGAAGCAAGAAGGAGGCTAGAAACAAGAGTGATGGAGAGGGAGCAGCGGAGGCAATATGCCCCTATAGGACCGATAACTTTCCAATATCCAGGGAGGAGGAACAAAGATCGGGTCGACCAAGACGGTTGTGGGGAGGTGATTCCAGGCCCGAAAGGAGGGTAAGTAGGAGTGATCAACAGAGGAGACGGGCTTGGAGCTTCCCACAAAGGAAGTTTCCATCAGATCTACACCAAGAGCATCGTCTAAACTTCTCAAGTGCTGCCGCTATTAGACCAGATCACTTTTTCTGAGGAGGACATGTTAGGGAATGAGAACCCCTTTCATGATGCCCGCGTCATCCAAGATGCCATGGAGGACTTCACCATTGACTGAATCTTAATTGATAACGGGAGATCGGTCAATTTCATCTTCAAGAAGACCTTCATTGGGTTGCAGGTGGAGGCATCCAGGGTCCTGGCTACTGACGGAACCATCTTTGACTTTTTTAGAGAGAATAAGGAGGTAGAGGAAGGAGTAAATCTTCTAGTGACCCTTGGAGGGAGAATATTGAGAATGATCTTTCCCTTCAGCTTTAGCTTTGTTTATCATTGATAATCCAACCAGTTCCTGGAACCTGGCCATCCTAGCAGTGTTTGCTGTCTCAGGATCCTCAAAAGGAATAGGAGGAGACACTGGCCTTTTGGGACTATCAGCTTTTTGTGGTTCAGGAGCTTGTTGTAGCTGTTGTTGATGATGTTGCTATTATTGATGTCGTCTGCTTGAAGAGTACCTCTACTGGCTACTTCCTTGATAAAAAGAGGATCTATGATAAATTGTAAATATACATATTTTTGTGTACATTAATTTAGTCGTTTTCATTTCTTTTCGTCATTTTTACATATTTTTGCTTAATAAATTGCTCCTTTTTTGTAAATAATTTTGCTGACTTGCTTTATTTTTATGTTTCAGAAAATATCAAAAATCTGCCAAAAAAAGTCAAGTCACGCCCGTGACATATTGGTCACGCCCGTGACCGGGGCGTGACACGTCAAATTCCAGTAAAATCAGCAAATTTTGAAGAGAAAAGCTTGACATGCCCGGGGTCACGCCCATGTCACCCGACACGGGGCGTGACCCAAGCCCGTGTCCACCCGCTCAACGTTTTCAGCTCAACGATCGTCGACCTCCTCGACACGCCTAGCGTCACGCCCGTGACCTAGGGCATGACACCTCTTCCCGCTCGATGATTTTCAACTCGACATTTTCCACTCGACGTTTGTCGAGTGTCGACACCAGCCGACATGCCCAGAGTCACGCCTGTGACCCAGGGCGTGACCACTGCGCCTGGCCGACAAGACCCGCGCGGCGACTTTTTGACGCACCGCGCCCAGATCCACCTGCTTGACACGCCTAGCGTCACGCCCGTGACCTGGGGCGTGACCACTGCGCCTGGCCGACAAGACCCGCGCGGCGACGTTTTGACGCACCGCGCCCAGATCCACCTGCTTGACACGCCCAGCGTCACACCCGTGACCTGGGGCGTGACCACTGCGAGACCGACACGTGTCCAGCCCGAAGTCAACTTTCCCGTCAAATCGCCGGCCGCCTTCTCAAATAGTACTGACACGCCCCATGTCACGCCCGTGACCAAGGGCGTGTCCCATGTAAATTTTTTCTATAAATTCCAGTGTTCTGCTTGGGTTCCTGTTCCCCTTTTGGTTCCATTTTGTATAGGGTTGTGCTGCCGAAATGCTTCCAAGGGTTATGTAAGGGATATTTCTCCCCCTCTCCTTAGTTTTATTTTCGTATCTTTGTAACTCGTACTTTTATTTAATAAAATGTGTTTTATTTTCTTCTCTCACCATGACTTTGGAATGGATTAATGCAAATCTCCCCTATGCAATCTTATCTTTCTTTCTTGTTTTAACTTAGCTTTATTTTTCTTCTTTTAAATGGGTGTGTGAGTGTATGAGGGTAAGTTTTACTTTGTTGTTTTCTTTATTTTACTTAGTTTCGTTTAGATTAAGTTTTCATAGCTTTTTATTTGCATTCCTATAAACCCGTAAAAATGTTTTTAAAAGTGTTTTTCATTTTTCTTCAAGCTAGATTTTCAATTTTATGTTGCAAAACTTTTCTTCCTTTTTACTTTATTTGCACTTTTTTAGCATTTTTACGGAGTTATATGAATGATAATATAGTTGTTTTAATTTTTCGTGCACTTGCATTTTTGCGTTTATTTGCAAAAACTTTTGCTCCGTTTAATTTTTATTTTCACTTTTTATGCATTTCTACCGCATTCTAGCGGTAGAAATGCAGTTGTTTTCATTTTTAGATAACTTAGTTTTTTACATTTTTTGTACTTGTGCATCTATTTTCGCCTACTCGTTAAGAGTTAAATGGCGCTTTGCTTTATTTTAATTCTGTCGAGTGTGTGCGTGTGTTTTACTTTCTATAGATGAGTGCATGAGTTTGTAATCTTCTTTATTTCCGCCTACTCATTCGAGTTAAATGACAGGTCTTTATTTTCCCTACTCATTTGAGTAGGATTTGTGTGTGTGTGTTTTCATTTATGTCGAGAGAGTGTGTGCGTGAGTTTCACTTTATGTCGAGTGTGTGCGTGTGTTGCATTTATTTAGTCCTACTCGTTTGAGTAGGACACACTTTCATTTCTCCCGCCCACGCATTTGCGCCGGGACTCGCAATTTACAGCTTTCTTCAGTCCTACTCGTTTGGGTAGGACTTGCAATTTTCAGCTTTCCTTTATTGCTTTATTTTACTGCTTTCATTTACTGCTTTCCTTTTCTGCTTTATTTTCTGCTTTCCTCGCAAGCCATCCCCATCCCGATGAGTGGCTAACAGTTCTTAGCCCTCGGTATCGAAGAGCATTGGGACAAATAAAATAGCTTAAAATAACTAAAAGTCTAATTTTTCTAATTAATTAAAAGAACTTAAGGTTTGCCCGGGGTTAACGACGCGTAGGACCACATATCGATGTGTGGGCCCTATTTTCGTAGTCCATATGCTAGCCAGCCGAGAGGTCGTGCATATGGACCGATCACCCCTTGGCAAAGAGAGTTCCGCACTAACCCTCGAGAGAGGAGGCGCGCCAACTCTACCGGATTGGGTTCCCCACCCAATAGCGGGGTTCTTAGCGTAATGCGGGCGTTAAGAGGAATCCTTCGTCGGACGAGAGCCCGGTCGAATAGTCTTAGCGTTCAGGTGAGCGATAGCCCTATAGCTAGGTGAGCTCATTTTAGTGGAACCTCCACGGCCAAGTCTCCGCCTTAATTAATTAGAAATTTAGGAGCTCTTTTTATTTAAAGTTTATTTTAGTTCAATTGTTTTTTCGGTGCCATCGAGCTAAGCTCTTCATCGACACCACCTTCTAGCTTTCTTTTTATGCTTTCTTTTTATGTTTTCTGCCTTTCTTTTATTATATATAAAAATATTACCCGACAAGTAATTATCGGTAAAATAATAGTCCCCTACAGGGAAGAGTAGAAATAATCGAACCGGCCCCGAGAACAATACGACCTCGATATTTCACCCGGAATATCATGTACTACTCACGATAGGTGCACTTGCCTCCTTTCGTTAAAACTCGATCACACCCGTTTTATATGCAAATAAATAAATACGCACGCCCCATTTTCTAAATAAAAAATCACTTCCGCTTTACTTAAATAAAACCGTCGGGGCGCCGCGCTTCATAATAAATTTTTGGAGTTTTGACCATCAAGTTTTTGGCGCCGTTGCCGGGGAAATTTTCGGTTCGTTATTTTGAACCTTGGGGTTCTATTAATTTTACCTATATCTATATTTATAAAAATATATGGTTAACCAACAAAAAAATTACTAATAATAATAATAATAATAAAAACTATAAAAAAAAAATTAAATTTACAAAATTATAAAACAAAAAAAATTTTGAAAAAATTATAAAACAAAAAATTTTTTGAAAAAAAAACCTTAAAAACAAAAAATTTGAAAAAACTATAAAACTAAAAAAAAACTACATAAAAACAACTAAAACCCCAAAAAAAACATGAAAAAAAAAACTTAACAAGAAAAATTATTTTTTTTCATTCTTTTAATGAAAAAAAAACTATAAACAAAAAAAACTAAAAAAAATTTCGAAAAAATGAAAAACTTAACAAAAAAATATATATATATAACGTCCTTAAAAAAATAATAATAATAAAAAATTATTATAAAATAAAAATACAAAAAGCAAAAAAAAAATAAAAATAAATACATGTGCATATATTTTGTCTATTTATTTTCTTTTAACTTATTTTATTTTGTTTTGTTTCGCTTCGGCGCGCTTCCATTCTTGTGCACGCTAGGGGTGCGCATTTTCATCACACTCACGTAGCTAAGGCCTTAGCTACCTTCGACTCCCACACGCACCTGCCCCCCTACCTCTCGCCATCTTTTCGCCGAGTTTCTATTTTTCCTTTTATTTTTTTATTTCTGTTATCTTTTTCCTACGTCTTCTACCAATAATGCAGGGTTTCAACCCGGGCCTCCCGCACTCGTCTAAGGGAAGCTCCTACCATTCTCTTTTTCTTTTTGTACTTATTATATTTTGTATATTATCTGTTCTGCATACTTAGATTGCAACATTGGGGACAATGTTGGGTTTAAGTATGGGGGTGTTTTCGTATTTCTTTATTTCTGCACTTTACAAAAATGCATAAAAATACAAAAACATTACAAAAAAATAAAACCTAAAAATTTTTTCCTTGTTTTTATTTTCATAAAACTTCAAAAAAATCAAAAAAACTCAAAAAATTCACAAAAAAAAACAAAATCTTTTTACTTTGTAAATAGTTTTTGTAAAAATCTCCCCCTTCTTCTTATTTATAAAAACTCGCATCTTGCCTGCCCGCGACGTTCGACTCATCGAACCAACCATTCAAATAAGAGTCTGTTCGCGGGCTGCATTCGAGTTTTTACTTTGTACTTTTTTGTAAAAATCTCTCTTTCCCCACTATCTTCTTTGTAAATAACATTTCTTTCTCTCCTCATTCTTGTAAATTACTTATCATAAAACACTAAAACATCATCAAAAAAAAGAAAATAACTCTAAAAATCCTAAAAAAAGAAAATAACTCTAAAAATCCTAAAAAAAAAAAATAACTCTAAAAATCCTAAAAAAAGAAAATAACTCTAAAAATCTTAAAAAGATAATAATTAAAACACAAAAAAATGATAAAAACTCTAAAAAATTCCAAAAAAATGTTTTGTTAAATTATGTAACAAAATAATTCGAATATACCATATCTTAACCCTTTTTGCTTTCCAAAAATATAGTTTCGAGTTAATTTATATGCGAATTTTAGTTATTCTTTGCTTACTATTCGTTTATTAATTAAAGTTCGATAGATTTAAGTGTCTGGGGTTAAGGTTTAAAGAATCTTTTATGTCTTTTCCTTATAATAGGGAACTTGTTTTTCACCACCACTTCTAATTTTATAAATAGAAGCTCGTTTTTTATGTTAGAAAATAACATCCATGGATTTTAATTATTTCTACTCTTTGCTTTTAGAAACATTGGAACGTTCATTTTAAAAAGGTTGCTCTCAAAACTTTTTTTTTAAAATCTAGTTTAATTTTTGAAAAAATAACCCACTTCCTTTTTTTTCATGTCTTACTTACATGTTTTCCCTATCCCTTAAAAGATCTTATGTCAATGAGAATAAGATTTCATTCTGTAAACATAGGCACCCAATATTTAAAAAATTATATGTTATGGAGTAAGAGGATAAAATTCATTACTGCTACACATATACATTGAGTTATTTATTATTTATGAAGAAAGAAAAAAATTATTATGTGTTAGGAAAATAAGATTTCGTTTTCCTAACTATCCAAAAAGAAAAACATTGGAGGTTCGAGAAAAAATTACCTCACCTCAATATTCAAGCCTTCTTCATAAACCACCAAACCACTTATCTCATTTCAATGATTCTAGAATTAATATAAAATTTTTTGAGAGCATAACTTTTAAATTGAATTATTTCCTTTAACTTCTTTTAAGCTAAAGTTTTGTATATAAATCCAATCCATCTTTGTTAAACTAACAAAAATAAATTTTTGCTTTCTATTTTATTTTATTTAGAAGTCTTTTTTGAAACTGTTCCTCTATCATAACATTTCATAAATTAGGATTTAATTCTTTAACCCCGTATGTTTATTTTGATCTTACTTTTAATTAATTCGAGCGGTAGCTAAACTTAGGATTTCTTTTATTCCTTATAAGTTCATCTCCAATTTTTGCTCTGGAATAGCAAAAGCTTAAGTATGGGGGTATTTGATGAATTGTAAATATACGTATTTTTGTGTACATTAATTTAGTCGTTTTCATTTCTTTTCGTCATTTTTACATATTTTTGCTTAATAAATTGCTCCTTTTTTGTAAATAATTTTGCTGACTTGCTTTATTTTTATGTTTCAGAAAATATCAAAAATCTGCTAAAAAAAGTCAAGTCACGCCCGTGACATATTGGTCACGCCTGTGACCGGGGCGTGACACATCAAATTCCAGTAAAATCAGCAAATTTTGAAGAGAAAAGCTTGACACGCCCGGGGTCACGCCCGTGTCACCCGACACGGGGCGTGACCCAAGCCCGTGTCCACCTGCTCAACGTTTTCAGCTCAACGATCACCGACCTCCTCGACACGCCTAGCGTCACGCCCGTGACCTAGGGCGTGACACCTCTTCCCGCTCGACGATTTTCAACTCAACATTTTCCACTCGACATTTGTCGAGTGTCGACACCAGCCGACACGCCCAGAGTCACGCCCGTGACCCAGGGCGTGACCACTGCGCCTGGCCGACAAGACCCGTGCGACGACTTTTTGACGCACCGCGCCCAGATCCACCTGCTTGACACGCCCAGCGTCACACCCGTGACCTGGGGCATGACCACTGCGCCTGGCCGACAAGACCCGCGCGACGACTTTTTGACGCACCGCACCCAGATCCACCTGCTTGACACGCCCAGCGTCACGCCCGTGACCTGGGGCGTGACCACTGCGAGACCGACATGTGTCCAACCCGAAGTCAACTTTCCCGTCAAATCGCCGGCCGCCTTCTCAAATAGTACTGACACTCCCCATGTCACGCCCGTGACCAAGGGCGTGTCCCATGTAAATTTTTTCTATAAATTCCAGTGTTCTGCTTGAGTTCCTGTTCCCCTTTTGGTTCCATTTTGTATAGGGTTGTGCTGCTGAAATGCTTCCAAGGGTTATGTAAGGGATATTTCTCCCCCTCTCTTTAGTTTTATTTTCGTATCTTTGTAACTCGTACTTTTATTTAATAAAATGTGTTTTATTTTCTTCTCTCACCATGACTTTGGAATGGATTAATGCAAATCTCCCCTATGCAATCTTATCTTTCTTTCTTGTTTTAACTTAGCTTTATTTTTCTTCTTTTAAATGGGTGTGTGGGTGTATGAGTGTAAGTTTTACTTTGTTGTTTTCTTTATTTTACTTAGTTTTGTTTAGATTAAGTTTTCATAGCTTTTTATTTGCATTCCTATAAACCCGTAAAAACGTTTTTAAAAGTGTTTTTCATTTTTCTTCAAGCTAGATTTTCAATTTTATGTTGCAAAACTTTTCTTCCTTTTTACTTTATTTGCACTTTTTTAGCATTTTTACGGAGTTATAGGAATGATAATATAGTTGTTTTAATTTTTCAATTCGTGCACTTGCATTTTTGCGTTTATTTGCAAAAACTTTTGCTCCGTTTAATTTTTATTTTTACTTTTTATGCATTTCTACCGCATTCTAGCGGTAGAAATGCAGTTGTTTTCATTTTTAGATAACTTAGTTTTTTACATTTTTTGTACTTGTGCATCTATTTTCGCCTACTCGTTAAGAGTTAAATGACGCTTTGCTTTATTTTAATTCTGTCGAGTGTGTGCGTGTGTTTTACTTTCTGTAGAGTGCGTGAGTTTGTAATCTTCTTTATTTCCGCCTACTCATTCGAGTTAAATGGCAGGTCTTTATTTTCCCTACACATTTGAGTAGGATTTGTGTGTGTGTTTTCATTTATGTCGAGAGAGTGTGTGCGTGAGTTTTACTTTATGTCGAGTGTGTGCGTGTGTTGCATTTATTTAGTCCTACTCGTTTGAGTAGGACACGCTTTCATTTCTCCCGCCCACGCATTTGCGCCGGGACTCGCAATTTACAGCTTTCTTCAGTCCTACTCGTTTGGGTAGGACTTGCAATTTTCAGCTTTCCTTTATTGCTTTATTTTACTGCTTTCATTTACTGCTTTCCTTTTCTGCTTTATTTTCTGCTTTCCTCGCAAGCCGTCCCCATCCCGATGAGTGGCTAACAGTTCTTAGCCCTCGGTATCGAAGAGCATTGGGACAGATAAAATAGCTTAAAATAACTAAAGGTCTAATTTTTCTAATTAATTAAAAGAACTTAAGGTTTGCCCGGGGTTAACGACGTGTAGGACCACATATCGATGTGTGGGCCCTATTTCCGTAGTCCATATGCTAGCCAGCCAAGAGGCCGTGCATATGGACCGATCACCCCTTGGCAAAGAGAGTTCCGCACTAACCCTCGAGAGAGGAGGCGCGCCAACTCTACCGGATTGGGTTCCCCACCCAATAGCGGGGTTCTTAGCGTAATGCGGGCGTTAAGAGGAATCCTTCGTCGGACGAGAGCCCGGTCGAATAGTCTTAGCGTTCAGGTGAGCGATAGCCATATAGCTAGGTGAGCTCATTTTAGTGGAACCTCCACGGCCAAGTCTCCGCCTTAATTAATTAGAAATTTAGGAGCTCTTTTTATTTAAAGTTTATTTTAGTTCAATTGTTTTTTCGGTGCCATCGAGCTAAGCTCTTCATCGACACCACCTTCTAGCTTTCTTTTTATGCTTTCTTTTTATGTTTTCTGCCTTTCTTTTATTATATATAAAAATATTACCCGACAAGTAATTATCGGTAAAATAATAGTCCCCTCCAGGGAAGAGTAGAAATAATCGAACCGGCCCCGAGAACAATACGACCTCGATATTCCACCCGGAATATCCTGTACTACTCACGATAAGTGCACTTGCCTCCTTTCGTTAAAACTCGATCACACCCGTTTTATATCCAAATAAATAAATACGCGCGCCCCATTTTCTAAATAAAAAATCACTTCCGCTTTACTTAAATAAAACCGCCGGGGCGCCGCGCTTCATAATAAATTTTTGGAGTTTTGACCATCAATCTACCTTGTTGTCTATGGTATGTTTGAGTATATGAGGTATACCTCTGGGAAGTGGTACCTGAAGCACCATCAGCAGGTGGAGGAAAAGGTCCTTTCCAATGTCTCTGAGGAGGAGGAGAATATCTTCTTCTTTTCTTTCTTTCCTTTTGCTGATTTTTTGAGAGCCACATCCAGGCGGGCATCCCAGGGTATGGAGTAATGTTCTAAAGGATATAGTAAGGAGTATCATGTGCTGGATTTGGCTTAGGAGCAGCAACTAGAGGGGCCTTTCTTTTCTTTGAAACTTTCTTTTTAGCAGAAGAACTATCATCTGAATCATCATCTTCATCATCATCTTCAGAAGTACCTGGCGGATTGTCATATAGGGCATCAATGGCCTTAAGAAATTCTTTATCAATTGTCTTATCAGCCTGATGTTGTGCTAGAGGTTCTGGAGCTGGAGCTGAAGCTAGAGCAACTGCCTGAGGACTATGTGCAACAACTGATAAGTTCTCTGCTTCAATATCTGTCATTATGACTTCATCCAAATCTGGAAGAGGACTGTGATCCATCTTATAGGTAGGAGCTGAGACAACCTCTGGAGAAGAGATATCTTTGGAAGGGGAATGTACATCTGGTAGCTTTGTTGCTGAAAAATTAGCCTTAAGTTGCTTGGCAACTGTGGGGCTGATAGGTGTTGTACAAGGTATAATAACCAAGGATGGCTTTAGGCAAATAGATGGAAGAGAGCTTAAATAAACTGTATCAAAATAATTCAACAAATTGAACAAATCCATAATGGGATGGACAAAGCAATCACCAATAGTTATTATATCTGTATCCTCTATAGTTGTATCTGTATCTAGAACCATATATGTATCTGAATCTAAAACTACTACTGTTGCTGCTGAAACTGGAGGAGCTTCTTCATTGAGCATCTCCCCCTGCCTGATTTCAGTAGAAGTTGGAATCAGGCCCCTTGTAGAAGAAGTGGGGATATGTAAGGCAGTAAAGAGAGCAGCAAGAGAAGAAATAGAATTAGTAAGAGGTGTAATGGCCTCTGCTATAAGAGTCCTAACCACTGCAGTGATGTGCTCCAGGATGGTGGACAGAGAAGGAGAAACTGTATCCATAAACTCAAGTGGAGTTTGAGTGGATACAGAGAGAGAAGCAGAAGGAGTGACATCAGGGAGGTTGTCATCCTGAGGAGATGATGAGGCAGGAGATGGTGTGGGACTAAAAATATCATGGATAGGAGAAGTAGGTGTAGATGGTAATGAGGTAAGTAGATTGAAGGTAGGGGATGACAAGAATGTGTTAGTGTTGATGTCTTGGAGGTGGGATGGAAGAGGATATTGAGGAGGTGTGATATGTTGTGGAGATTGGGGTGTTGGCAGATGTGTTGGTGAAGGGATGAATATGGCTGGTTGTTGTAGAGTAGAAAGTGAAGATGGCTGGGGATATGGAGGAGTTATTGTTGGTAGGGATATGGTTGAACGAGGAGGTGGAAGAGGAACTACTTCAGCACTAGGTTGGGGAATGGCTGACACAACCCTTGTGCCCTCAGAAGGCCTGGAGGAGGAGGAAGCCTGGGATGGCTTTGTCATCCTCCTCTCCCATCTAATAAATAGGGCAGAGGTTAGCCTTTTGGAGGTATTGATGAACACTGTTGAGGAAACCAGGTGTTCAGATGTCTTCCCCTGCAGAAATATCCTTAGAACCCGTCCAAAGCAGACTTCTTTCTTGTTGTTCTTCTTCTTAATCAGATCAAACAATAACTTTCCCCAATTAATTCCTTTCTTATCAACCAAGACAGCCATCACCAAGAACTGGTGCCTGGTGATGTAGTCATGTGTTGTATGCTTACCTAACAGTACCTTCCCGACTACATCTGCTAAGAACTTGTATTCAGCAAACAAGTTCTTCTTTAACAGCTTATTAGGGTTATCTTCAGAATGACCCATTTTGATTAACACATTGTTGTACTCCTCAGAGTCCATTTCTATCTCATCATCACCCTTCAGAAGACCAAAAATGTCGGTTAGTACATTAGGAGAGAGGGAAACTTGGTTACCAGAAATGGTTCATGTCATGTTATCTTCAGATGTGGAGGAGGTAAAGACCCATTCTTTGATTTCTGTCATTGCAATCTTTATTCTGAGTGTCATGAACTACTTCAAATGTTGTTCTTCAAACAACTTAAGGATTTCTATAAAGATTGCGTAAGAGTGCTGGAAAGTGTCGAAGTATATATCAAAGCCCATATCGAATTTCAAGGTGGAGAGAGCGCTCGCTGGAATCGCCATGAATGCACCTGCAAGAGAGAAACAAAGATCAAGTGCAAAGGAACTGAAAGCGCGGGACGGAGGTCAAATAAAACCTAGATATATGGTTTTCAGAATATGAACCGCCAGTCTCCGTTCGACAAAAAAAGAAAAATTCTTCAATCTAAGTTCGACGAAATATTTTAATAGAAAACGAGTTTGTCGATCTCAGTCTGAAGAAGATGAATAAATCATCGATCTCAGTTCGACGAGAGATTCACTGAAGCAGGGATCGTCGATCTCCGTTCGACGAAAATTGTTTCACTAAGAAGTGATCGTCAAACTCAGTTTGACGAACTCTTAATGAGAAGTTCACAGATCATCAATCTCCATTCGACGAACTGTCAACAAATCATCGACCACTGACAAAATTTAAATTAACTCATCTCCATTGATCATACCTAACTGATTTAAGAAAAACAGATGCTTCTTCTCATCCAATGGCTTGGTGAAGATGGCCGCCCTTTGTAAATCAGTGGAAATGAAGACAAGATTAATTTTCTTTTTGTTTACACAATCTCTAATGAAATAATGCCTTATTTCTATATGCTTGGTCCTACTATGATGCACTGGATTTTATGCTATGGATATAGCACTGGTACTATCATAATATATAGTTGAATTATTTAAGTTGCATGCATAATCCAGTAGTTGATTTTGTATCCACAAAACTTGTGAGCAACAGCTGTCAACAGCTATATATTCTGCTTCTTCAGTTGATGTGGACACAGAGGTTTGCTTCTTACAGAACCAGGACACTAGCCTATCACCAAGGAACTGGCATGTTCCTGTGGTGCTTTTTCTGTCCACTCAACATCCAGCATAGTCAGCATCCGAAAATCTAGTTAAGTCAAATTCTGACTCTGATGGATATATAAGTCCTAGATTTAGACAACCCTTTATGTATCTCAAAATCCTTTTTAACAAAATATAGTGAGATTCTTTAGGGTTCACTTAGAACGTAGCACAAATGCATGTAGCAAATATGATGTCTGGCTACTTGTTGTGAGATATAGTAGTAAACTAACAATGGCCCTGTACAACTTCTGATCAACAGATTTTCCATGCTCATCAGAATCTATCATAACATTTGCAGCCATGGGTGTCTTCATAGCTGAGGCATCACACATCCCAAATCGTTTAATAAGCTCCTTTGCATATTTAGATTGAGAGGTGCAGATACCATCAGATGATTGTTTCACTTGGAGACCAAGGAAATATGAAAGTTCACCCATGCTACTCATCTCAAACTTTGAATGCATAAGGTTAGACAACCTTTTGCATAGTTTGGGATCAGTTGAGCCAAAGATAATATCATATACATAAATTTATACTAATAAGATTTTATCTTTATGATGCTTGATAAAAAGAGTCCTATCTACAATGCCTCTAGAAAATTTATGCTATAACAAGAAGCTAGCTAAGGTCTCATACCAAGCTCTTGGAGCTTGCTTTAAACCATAGAGAGCTTTATACAATCTAAAGACATAAGAGGGATAGGTTGGAGAGATAAAACCTGGTGGTTGCTTAACATAGACTTCTTCTTTGAGATCTCCATTTTGAAAAGCACTTTTAACATCCATCTGATAGACTTTGAACTTCTTGAATGCAATATATGCAAGGAAGATTCTTATAGCCTCAAGTCTTACAACAGGAGCAAAAGTTTGATCATAGTCAATCCCTTCCTCTTGCCTATATCCTTGAACTACTAGCCTTGCCTTATTCCTCATAATATTGCCTTCTACATCCAATTTATTTCTGAATACCTATTTGGTTCCAATGACCGAGTAGTCTTTGGGTCTAGAAACAAATTCTCAAACTCTACATCTCTCAAATTGATTGAGTGCCTCTTGCATTGCAATGATCCAGTGGGGATCTTGCTTTGCATCTTTAATGGATTGGGGCTCATGTTGAGAGAGAAAACAAGCAAACATCAAGTCAGGGTTGAGTTGATGCCTTGTTTGCACAACAGATGAAATGTCTCCAATCACTTGAGATCTAGGGTGATCTATAAGTGTGACAAAATCAGTGGGAGGAGCTTATTGGGCAACAACTTGAGGAACAAATTTCTCTTGTGGAATTTCATTAGTCGTTGGACAGGGTTCAGTCACCTCTATACTTTCTTCTTCACTGTCTTCTTCAGCTTGTGGAGAGGGATGTATTGGAACCTCTTAGGTGAGGCTTAGATCATCCAATCTCTCATACAGGTGAGGTACCTGCAAAGTGCTGTTGGTAGAAATCTCTTTCTCCTTATAAGACATGTTAGCTTCATCAAAAGTTACATGAATAGATTCCTCAATTTTTAAGGTAGATTTATTAAACACCCTATAAGCTTTGCTGAATTGGAAATATCCTAGAAAAATTCCCTCTGCAGCCTTAGCTTCAAACTTTCTGAAAGATATAGTACCTAAACACCTAGAGGGGGGAGGGTGAATAGGTGACCTAATTCTTTTTTAAACTTTAATGGCAGCAAACAGTTATATCACAGAATCTACTCTACTATTGCACAGCAATCACATAGCATACACAGCAAATTACAATCACAGCACAGCAGACACAGAGTTTTTATAGTGGTTCCCCAAGCTTTGGGTACATCCACTTTCCCCCTTCGCCTATCTAGCAGTGTACTAGATTCGGCCAAACTTCACCACTGTCTCAGAACCCAAACTGGTTCCTACACCTCAGGACCAAGGCCCTACAACTCAGCTTTTCCACAAAGGCCTACACTCAGCCACAAAGGCCTACACTCAGACAACAAGGCCTACACTCAGCCAAAAAGGCCTACACTCAGAGATTTCAATCTCCTACACTCAGGCTCTCAAGCCCTACACTCAGCCTTTATAAATACAGGCTTACAATCACTCAGATCCAAAGGATCCTACAAGATAAAAATGATTTTACAAATATTAACTCAACAACCCAAAGACAAGAGAGGGGAGTTGTGAGTTTCTTGATGAGTTCTTGGAAGAACTCAGCTGGATTCAATCTGACTTAGCTTTCTTCAAAGCTTCTTGAAAGTAGAACTGAATAAGACTGATTCCTTCTGCAGTTGATCCTTGACCTCTGCTTCTTAAGATCCAGAATGAATCTGAATCCTTCTTCTCAGCCTAGTTCCAATGGCTGATTTCTTGGATGGAGCCCTCTCTCTCCAACTTCTTAGATCTGCACTTGGACTGCAAGATCTTCTTGTCTTGATACTTGATCAATAACTCTGTAAACCACTTGTTGAATTACTTCAATTACTTGAACACCTGTTTCTGTAGACTGTATGAGCCTATTTATAGGCCTTCTTCATGGTAACCGGCTGGTCCGGTCCATAACTGAATTCTGACATCTCTGACAGGTGTTGTAGACCGGCTGGAACGGCAGCTGTCAAGTCATCCAGTCAGTTCTTGAAAATCTCTAACTGTCTGATAGTATCGAGACTTTCTGTCTTTAAGTGTCGACACTTATAGACCAAGTGTCGACACAAGTTGTATAAGTGTCGACACAAGTCTACAAGGTGTCGACACAACTCCTTGTGTTGTAGATACTATGTCTCGACACAGTTTCTTCTGCATGTGTCGACACTGAAATTGAGTGTCGACACAAGTACTTGATCTTCTATCTTTTGCTGAATTCTTCTAAGTGTCCACACATCTCCTTTGTGTCGACACATCTTCTTGTGTTGAATCTGTTAAGTGTCGACACTGCTTCTTGGTGTCGACACATCTTCATGTTGATTCTTGATGAGTGTCGACACATTGCTTTGGGTGTCGACACTTGATTCTTCTGTTGAGACTTCAGCTGAGTGTCGACACATTCCCTTAGTGTCGACACTTGTACTTAGAATATTTTGTTGATCTTGCTGTTCTTTTTTAAGTGTCGACACAGCTCCTTGTGTCGACACTTTCTTCAAGTGTGGAGTCTGCTGTTGAGTGTCGACACATTGTTCTTGGTGTCGACACTTACTTCAAGTGCTGACTCTTCTGCTAAGTGTCGACACATTGTGCTGGGTGTCGACACTTGTACTTAGTTTCTGCAGACTTTTGCTGAGTGTAGACACAGCTCCAAGTGTCGACACTTTCTGATGTAGACACAGCTTCACTGGGTATGGACACTGCTGTTAAGTGTCGACACTGCTTTACTGTACTTTCTTCATTGAGTGTCGACACAGCTCCTTGTGTCGACACTTTGTGTCTGGTGTCGACTCTGCATCCCAGGTGTCGACACAATGACTCCAAGTGTCGACACTGCTTTCCTGGGTGTCGACACAAGTCTTCTTAAGTGTCGACACTTTCCCTCTAGGTGTCGACACATGGACTTAGAAATTTTTGCTTCAGTCCTGCAAATACTTAACCTGCACAAGTAACTCAAAAACACATCAAATACATTTTGATGTATATCATTGAGTTGGGTGAGGCTTCTTCAAATCAGGTACATTTAAACTAATGTACCCAACAATCTCCCCCTATTTGGAGAAGTCATAACCCTTAGTCAATGATATACACCATTCATAATTAAAATTACAAAATGATGTAAAGCAGGATAATGTACAGCAGGGTAAACATAAACATGTATCAATTTCACATGTATACAAATACATCATTACAGAACAAATAAGAAATAGACATAGACATATTCATAGAACAAACATGAAATATATTAATCATATATTGTTCTAATATCTGTCTTATACATTTTCAGAAGTTCACTAAATGTTTTACATCCAAAAGATTACAAAATAAACTTCAAGAAAATTCTAAATCTATTTTTGTTCTGGCTCCTTAATCACTATGCCTTTGCCAGCTTGAACTTTAGCTTGGACAGGAGCAACAGCAGTTTCAGCATCAGCAGGCTTCTTGCCTTTCAGATCTTTCTTCTTAAGCTCTTCAGCTTTGATCTTCTGTCTTTCAAAATAATGGTATGGCTTAGGAAAGTACTTGCTAGGCTCCTGGGCAGTAGGAGGTAGCTTTCCCATCTTTGCCTTCCTTCTGTATTGAACAATTGCTTCCTGTCTAGATTCATGTTTTCTCCATTCAGCTTCAGAGAATCATTTGTTCCTGTCTTGAATGTTATCCTTGGCAGCTTTCCAGGCAGTTAATATAATGTTTCTAGAGGTAGGGCTCCATTGCTCAAAATCTGGTCTTTGCTCTGATTGTTCCCTAAACCTCTTCTTAGATAATCTGGTTTCCTCTTCAGCTTGCTCCTTTAAGATGGCTTCCTGTAAAGCTTCAGAGACAGGCTGAACAACCTTTTCAATTATAACATTGTCCTTGCCCCCAGGTGGGCTGTACATAGACTGTACATCAGCATGTATCATGTCAAAATCTGGAGGAGGGTATATGACTTGAGCCACTTCAGGTTGCTCTCCTCCTAGATATGCAGGGTGAATTCCAGATTCTGCCACATTGTCATCATCACAAAGAGGAGGATAACCCAGTGTAGCTCTGATAGAATTTGATATCCATTTGGCATGATCAGAGCTTGCCTTGACTAACACTCTCTCCCCCTTTATGACTTCTCTTTCAATATGATCTCTTAAGTCATCCTTTTGAAATCTCACTTGAGCATTGAGATAATTAACTCCATCCTTGTAGAAAGGTCTTAACCTTTGGAGTTTTTCAGAGATGATCTTCTGAGATTCTTTAATTGCAGTCTTAACAGCAGTGAGTTCTTCCTGGAATACTTTGTCAAAATCTGCCTTTGCTATAGCTGGAGTCTGCCCTGCAGCCAGATTCTTTAGTTCTGTGACTATTACATTGTGGGATTCAGTAAGGTTGTCATTCATTCTTAGCTGATTTTCAAGAACATAACCTTGCTTCACAGCAATGTCATCCACTTGTGCTTTTATCTTCTCCTGGTGTGTTGCCAAGTACACCACTGCATTGCCACCCTTGTGGAAGCAGTCAGTCATTTCTTTCTTGTTAAGGTTCATTTCAAACCTTATTGACTTAATATCTTGGGCCAGATCAAATTGCAATGATTTCTGCCCTTCATCCACATATTTCTCAATTGCCTGCCTTTGCTAATCCAACTTGATTTGCATTGCCACCATCAGTGCACTATAATCAATGACTGGGGCTGTTTGAATTATAGGCTGTGGTGCAACTGTTTGGAGAGCCTTCTTGTAACTCTGGCTTCTTCTCCTGAAGATATAAAGTTTCTTTTTCTTTGCCCTTTCAGCTTCCTCATCTTCTGAGGCAGAGGTGCTGGCTATATCCACCCTCTCCTTAGGGCTTGGAGGCCTTTCAGTTTGGACATCTTGTGCCTTCTCAGTTTCTTGCCTTATAGGCTCTTTCAGAATCTGCACTTGCTCCCCCTCAGCAGCAACATTCTCTCCTTCAGCAGCAGTAGGTTCTTTGTCAAAATCCACTTGATCCAGATTTAAAAATAAATCCTCCATAGTGTACTCTTGTGGTGAAGGAGCTGGAGAAAGTCTTGGCTCTTCAACCACTGGATCAGGAACCACTTCTAGTACAACAGATGTATCTTTTATAACAGCATCTGGAACTTGACTATTCAGCTGAGTTTGCTGATGATCATCAGACAAATCAGTATCTTCCATAGAAAAATCTAAAGTGTTTAGTTCAGTGATTACCTCTAGTATAATGGTGGTAGCTTGCTCACTTTCCAGTGTAGAGGGTTCTTCTACAACTGGAAGCTCCCCCTGGCTTTGATCCTTGTGGATGGGGCTAGCTTGAGGTAGCTCCCCCTGGATCTCAGCATCATTCTAAGGAGCAGGAGACTTCACTGCAGGCTCTTCCTCATGCTCATCTGGAGTGAAGACAACCTGTTCTTCACTATCAGAGCTGCTAGTGGACACTTGTTCCACTGGAGCAGTCTTCCTTTTCTTCTTTGGAGGAATTTCTTTCTCACTAACTGGCTTCTCAGGGGTTGGCATCTCTTTAGTCAACACCCTGTCCCATCTAGAAAATATTCTTTGATCCATTTTCCTCATGTGATTTATCTTGCTTCCTGCAGCTTGTTGCATTACCTCTGGTATGGCACCAGCTAGATATAGACTTATAATTCTGCCCAGGTTGGGCTTCTTCAAGCTTTCCTTAATCTTCTCAAAGACTATCATAGACCAGTCAGTGTTTAGAGAGAAGATAATACTTGTCATTATACTAAACATAGAGGCAGACACTCTGTCATGCCCTCCTGGCTTGCTGAGAATAACTTTTCCAACAATCTCAGACAAGAATTTGCCTTGATTGTTCATGCCTTTTTTGTTGAAGACAGAACCAATCTTCATCTTAGATTCTAGTCCACAGCAGGTTAGAGCTTCCCTGGTCTTTGAAGCTGTAACCTCATCTTCTTCTTGAGTCCTTGGTAGCTGGAGAATCTTCCTCAGACTTTTAGGGGATACCTTAACCTTTGCTCCATGAACTCTGGATTTGATTTTGTATCCAGATTCATCCACCTTGGCTCCATTGAGGAATTCGAGTACCTTTTTCTTCCATATCTTTGTAGATTCAGAAACTAAATATTCTAACCCAGAATCGGCTACTAGGGTTACGACAGACTTGATTTCTTGATCAGCATCTTCGAAAGCGCCGCGCACCAGCTCATATCCTTCGTTGACGTTCTCCTCAAGCTTAGGCGCCATTAGGGTTTGTAGAATTTGTCTTGAGAGAAGAGAGGTGTCGACACAGAAGTTTGGTCTCGAAACTTTGAAAGCGTGTCGACAGACAAAGACAAAGCCATATTTATACCTTTCTGATTTTGAAGATGAACAGGCGGGACTGCTAACTTAAAATGTGTCGACACTGGCAATAAGTGTCGACACTGACTTATAATGTCTCGACACATATGTATCGACACAAGTTTAGTCAACAGATTTTATGTGTCGACACTTGTTTATGTGTCGACACAACATAACTCGACACATTGTCGAGACTTTACTTAGAAAATTCTGAGTAAATACTAAGTGTCGACACCACTTTGGATGTGTCGACACCTACTTGGCATGTGTCGACACTAATATGCTGAAGTGTCGACACCAACTTCCTAGATGTGTCGACACCTATTTCCTGAAGTGTCGACACCACTATTCTGTGTCGACATAGACTTGTCTATGTGTCGACACCTTTTTACTTAGCCAATTTCAATTCTGTAAACTTACTCTAAGTTTATCATTCCTAGTTCAATTTTAAATCTATTGAACTTAGCTTCTTCTAGGGGCTTAGTATACATATCAGCTATTTGATTGTCAGTTTTAACATATTCTAATAAAATATCTTCTCTTTCTACATGCTCCCTAAGAAAATGATATTTAATTTCAATATGTTTTGTTCTACTATGGGATACAGGATTATTAGCTATTGAAATAACACTAGTAGAGTCACAAAAGAGTGGAGTTCTACTTACCTGAATTCCATAGTCCTCTAGCTGATGTTGTATCCAAAGAAGTTGAGCACATCAACTTCCTGCAGCCACATACTCTGACTCTGCAGTGGAGATAACCACACTGGTTTGCTTTTTGCTACTCCATGAAATTAGTCTCCCACCTAGGAATTGACAGGTTCCAGTAGTGTTTTTTCTATCTTCTTTGCATCCTGCAAAGTCTGCATCTGAATAACCTGTTAGATCAAAATCTCCATTCCTAGGGTACCAGAGGCCTAGATAGGGAGTGCCCTTTAGATATCTCAATATTCTTTTGACTCCTGTCAAATGAGACTCTTTAGGGCAGGCTTGATACCTTGCACAGACACATGTAGCATACATGATATCTGGTCTACTAGCAGTTAAGTATAATAGGGAGCCAACTATTCCTCTATACAAGGTTTCATCTACAGGTTTCCCTGCATCATCCTTGCTAAGAGACATACTTGACCCCATAGGAGTCTTCATGGTACTGGATGAATCCATACCATACTTCCTTATGAGTTCTAGGGTGAACTTGGACTGACATATGGATAAACCACTTTCAGTCTGTTTAACTTGGAGACCTAAGAAAAACTTCAGCTCTCCCATACTACTCATCTCAAATTGACCTTGCATCAGTTTTGCAAACTTTTTGCAAAGGCTGCTTTCAGTAGACCCAAATATAATGTCATCTACATATATTTGGACTAGTATAACTTTGCCTCTAGATTCCCTAAGGAATAGAGTCTTATCTATTTTCCCCCTTGAGAACTTGTTCTCAATGAGGAAACTAGATAGGGTTTCATACCAAGCCCTAGGGGCTTGCTTTAACCCATATAAAGCTTTCCTAAGTCTATAGACATGATGAGGTAAAGTTGGATCAACAAAACCTGAAGGCTGTTCCACATAGACTTCTTCCTTAAGATTACCATTCAGGAATGCTGACTTGACATCCATTTGGTAAACCTTGAATCCTTGATAGGTTGCATAGGCTAAGAACATCCTTATGGCTTCCAGTCTGGCTACTGGAGCAAAGGTTTGATCAAAGTCAATACCTTCTTCTTGCCTATATCCTTTAGCAACCAGTCTTGCTTTATTCTTAATGATGACCCCTTGTTCATCCATCTTATTCCTGTAGATCCACTTGGTTCCTATTATATTGTGGTCTTTAGGTTTAGGAACAAGTTCCCAGACCTTGCACCTTTTGAACTGATTAAGCTCTTCTTGCATTGCTTCAGTCCATTGTGGATCCAGTATTGCTTCTTCAAACTTCTTAGGTTCAACTTGGGATAGAAAGCTGGAGTAGATTGCTGCATTCATGTATCTGCTCCTGGTTTGTACTCCTTGTCTTGGATCTCCTATAATCTGCTCTACTGGATGATCTCTAAGATGTCTGTTGGCTGGAGGCATCCTAACTTCTGGTTGAACCTCTTCAGCATCTCCATCATACTGTATACCTTATACTTCATCAGCAATTGGTACATGTAGTTCTCCCCCTGGACAACAGCTACTGTCTTCTACTTGCTGTCTTACAGCAGGTACTTCTTCTATTGTAAGCTTGTCCATCTTCTTTGTTAAACTTGTGGGGCTGCATACAGTACTAGACAACTCATTGTTAATAAGTTTAGTCTCATCAAAAACTACATACACAGATTCTTCTACAACTTGTGTAGTCAAGTTGTAGACTCTATAAGCCTTACTGTTATTGCTGTACCCAACAAAAATTCCCTCTTGGGACTTGGCAGCAAACTTAGTCAAGTAAGACTTACCATTGTTAAGTATGAAGCATTTGCAACCAAAGATCCTGAAATAGGATAGGTTTGGTTTCCTGCCTTTCACAACTTCATAGGGGGTGTTGTTGAGGCCTTTAGTAACAGTAGCCCTATTTATAACATGACATGCAGTGTTAACTGCTTCAGCCCAGAAATACTCTGGCAGTGATGTATCACTTAATAGGGTCCTACCAGCCTCTATCAAGGTTCTATTCTTCCTCTCAGCAATGTCATTTTGCTGAGGTGTTCTAGGTGAAGAGAATTCTTGAAATATCCCAAAGTCTTCACAAAGTTTTGTCATGCTATCAGACTGAAACTCAGTACCATGGTCACTTCTTATTTTGACCACTGTACTATTTAGTTCATTCTGAATTTGCTTGACAAAGTTATAGAAGACATTAGGTGTTTCAGATTTCTATCTTAAGAAGAACACCCAGGAAAACCCAGAGTAGTCATCTATAACTACAAGGGTATAGACCTTCCTACCTAGGCTGTGAACTGACATTGGACCAAAGAGATCCATATGCAAGAGGTATAAACACCTCACAGCATCTTTGTTTTCTATGCTTCTAAAGGTGGATTTAGTCTGCTTGCCCTTTTGACAAGCTGAGCAAATACCATCTTTAACACACTTAACTTGAGGACCATTCCTCACTAACTCTTTGCTAAAGAGTTTGCCAATTGTCTGTAATTTAGATGAGCTAGCATCTTGTGCCATTTGACACAATGAGAGACTGTCTCATCAGCTACAAGACACACTGGAGAACCACTGTTCTCAACCATAATGTCTAAGCAATAGACATTCCTTTTCCTATAACCAGTCAAAATGATCTCTTGATCACTTGACCTCTTGATATGACAACCATTTTTAACAAATGAGATGTCATACCCTACATCACTTAATTGACTTATACTTATTAGGTTGTGTTTCAACCCTTTAACATAAGCCACTTGAGTAATGGTAACTAAGTTGCTAGAAATGTTACCAAACCCTTTGATGATTCCTTTTTCAGAACCACCAAAGGTTACTTTTGGACCATCTTTGATTGGAATGTAGTCCCTTAGTAATCCTCTAGTTCCAGTCATATGTTTGGAACATCCACTGTCCAAGTACCATGTTGGGGTATGGCCACTTGGACTCACCTGCAAAGCAGATTAATGAACCTTAGAACCCAAAGAATTCTTGGGTCCTTGGTACTTGTTAGTTTGCAACTTGACAAAGCTACCTACTGGCTTTCCAACAGGTAGTTTGGTACTCACTTTGGCACTAGCATTGTGCCAACAGTCCATTGCAAAATGGCCAATCTTGCCACAACACCAACATTCAAACTTATTGTACCTTTGCTTAGGTACTGTCTTTGCTGTCTTATCTACAGCTAATTTGTTGAATGTTGGGGCTTTGCCCTTGTACTTGGACTTGGACTACTCAGTCCTTGCAGGTTTAATAAAGCCCAGTTCAGCTTTACCCTTGTGATGAACAAATTCATCAATTATGGGTAACACTGACTTAGGTTTAGAAAACCTAGCAACAAGCTCTCTCTCTTTCTGAAGATTGATCTCCAGACTCTTGATTTGATCATTCTTAAAGGTGATAGTCCCCATCTGAATCACTGTTATATGTTTCAGCCTGGCTATCTCATTAAGCTTTTGATCAAATAGCTTCTCAGAATCTGTTGCAGCAGCTTTAAGATCAGCAATTTCCTTTGCCTGACTTTTGGCTAGGGACTTGCTTTTCTTGTAAGCTTGCAACAGTACTTTATATTCATCTATAAGCTGATAAATATCTTCCTCAGACTCAGATACACTCTCATCACTAGATGATGATGAATCTGATTCTGTACTAGAACAAGAAACTGAACTTAAATTTGAACTTTGTACCTTACTGGGTCCTGGCTGCTCCAGGATTTTGTCATGCTCTGTCAAAGCCATTAGCCCTTGGCATTGACTGTCTTCTTGTTCATAAATAGACTCCATTATCTGCATGAATTCTTCTTCTTCTTCTTCAGCAAACAGCCCTATGTATGCCTCAGCATCAGACTCAGTTTCTGAAGAAGAGATATCTGATAGAGTCTTCTCTTTCTTGGCAACAAAAGACTTCTCTTTCTTGCCTTTGAAATGAGTCTTCTTCTTGTCACTAGACTCCTTTCTCTTTTCAGGACAATCTGCAACAACATGGCCTTGTCTATTGCAGCAATATCACACTATTTTAGATACAGTTGCCTTGCTAGATTTAGTCCTCTTCCTGTCCTTCTTTGAGGCCTTTTTATCCTGATAAAAATCTTCTTTTCCTTTTGAAGTAGAAGACCTTGACCTCCACTGTTTTTTCTTCAAGAATTTCTGAAAATGTCTAGTGAAGGCAGCAAAGTCTTCATCACTTTCACTGCTTTCAGATTTTGTGCTGATTGACTCATCTGACTCTGATTCAACTACCTTTGGAGGTGGAGTTGATGACTTATTCCTGCACTTTCTGGAGGCTTCTGTCTTGAAAGCTACTGTTCCTTCCTTGTGTTTAGTTCTTGTTGATTTCTCCTCCTCTTTCCTCACTGTCAACTGCATTTCATAAGACAATAACTTGCCAAACAGTGTAGGTGGAGGAATTTCTCCCAACTTAGCCATTTCTCTAATGGCACAAATCTTTGTGCCCCAATCTTTAGTTAGGGACCTTAGGAACTTGTCATTTAGTTCATAATTGCTGAACTCTCTTCCATAAGACATGAGTTCATTCACTATTCTGTAGAACTTCTTATAGCACTCAGTTATGCTATCACGCTTTCCTTGTCTAAAACTTTCATACTCCTGATTTAGCGAGGATTTTCTATCTTGTCTAACTTTTTCAGAACCCTCCATATACACAATAAGAGTGTCTCACATCTCTTTGGCTGTCTTACAGTGTATAAGATTCTGAAATGTTGCATCATCTATGACACTCACTATAATGTTTTGTGCCCTTTTGTCCATGGTGGCTAGGACAATCTCATCCTTAGTCATTTCAGAGAAATCCTTTGGGGTTCTCTGATTTGCATCTAGAACTGATATCTTCATGGGCACATATGGCCCCTCTTTTACTGTGATGTAGATCCTAAGGTCTGAGGCTTCCATAAACAGCCTTACCCTTTCCTTCCAGATCCCAAAGATTTCCTTTCTGCATATAGGTAATTTCATGGAACCCAATTCCTTGTGATTTTCAGAGGAACCCATGGTTCTTGATTTTCTTGAATCTGTAATTTCACTTAGACTGAATCTGCCAATCAGGATCTCCTCAGACTGTTAGTCCTTTTTGAGGAACCTCCCTCTGATACCACTTGAAAGATATAGTACCTAAACACCTAGGGGGGTGAATAGGTGACCTAATCCTTTTTTAAACTTTAATGGCAGCAAACAGTTATATCACAGAATCTACTCTACTATTGCATAGTAATCACACAGCATACACAACAAATTACAATCACAGCACAGCAGACACAGAGTTTTTATAGTGGTTCCCCAAGCTTTGGGTACATCCACTTTCCCCCTTCGCCTATCTAGCAGTGTACTAGATTCGGCCAAACTTCACCACTGTCTCAGAACCCAAACTGGTTCCTACACCTCAGGCCCAAGGCCCTACAACTCAGCTTTTTCACAAAGCCTACACTCAGCCACAAAGGCCTACACTCAGCCAACAAGGCCTACACTCAGCCAACAAGGCCTACACTCAGAGATTTCAATCTCCTACACTCAGGCTCTCAAGCCCTACACTCAGCCTTTATAAATACAGGCTTACAATCACTCAGATCCAAAGGATCCTACAAGATAAAAATGATTTTACAAATATTAACTCAACAACCCAAAGACAAGAGAGGGGAGTTGTGAGTTTCTTGATGAGTTCTTGGAAGAACTCAGCTGGATTCAATCTGACTTAGCTTTCTTCAAAGCTTCTTGAAAGTAGAACTGAATAAGACTGATTCCTTCTGCAGTTGATCCTTGACCTCTGCTTCTTAAGATCCAGAATGAATCTGAATCCTTCTTCTCAGCCTAGTTCCAATGGCTGATTTTTTGGTTGGAGCCCTCTCTCTCCAACTTCTTAGATCTGCACTTGGACTGCAAGATCTTCTTGTCTTGATACTTGATCAATAACTCTGTGAACCACTTGTTGAATTACTTCAATTACTTGAACAACTGTTTCTGTAGACTGTATGAGCCTATTTATAGGCCTTCTTCATGGTAACCGGCTGGTCCGATCCATAACTGAATTCTGACATCTCTGACAGGTGCTGTAGACCGGCTGGAACGGTAGCTGTCAAGTCATCCAGTCAGTTCTTGAAAATCTCTAACTGTCTGATAGTGTCGAGACTTTCTGTCTTTAAGTGTCGACACTTATAGACCAAGTGTCGACACAAGTTGTATAAGTGTCGACACAAGTCTACAAGGTATCGACACAACTCCTTATGTTGTAGATACTATGTCTCGACACAGTTTCTTCTGCATGTGTCGACACTGAAATTGAGTGTCGACACAAGTACTTGATCTTCTATCTTTTGCTGAATTCTTCTAAGTGTCGACACATCTCCTTTGTGTCGACACATCTTCTTGTGTTGAATCTGTTAAGTGTCGACACTGCTTCTTGGTGTCGACACATCTTCATGTTGATTCTTGATGAGTGTCGACACATTGCTTTGGGTGTCGACACTTGATTCTTCTGTTGAGACTTCAGCTGAGTGTCGACACATTCCCTTAGTGCCGACACTTGTACTTAGAATATTTTGTTGATCTTGCTGTTCTTTGTTAAGTGTCGACACAGCTCCTTGTGTCGACACTTTCTTCAAGTGTGGAGTCTTCTGTTGAGTGTCGACACATTGTTCTTGGTGTCGACACTTACTTCAAGTGCTGACTCTTCTGCTAAGTGTCGACACATTGTGCTGGGTGTCGACACTTGTACTTAGTCTCTGCAGACTTTTGCTGAGTGTCGACACAGCTCCAAGTGTCGACACTTTCTGATGTAGACACAGCTTCACTGGGTGTCGACACTGCTGTTAAGTGTCGACACTGCTTTACTGTACTTTCTTCATTGAGTGTCGACACAGCTCCTTGTGTCGACACTTTGTGTCTGGTGTCGACTCTGCATCCCAGGTGTCGACACAATGACTCCAAGTGTCGACACTGCTTGTCTGGGTGTCGACACAAGTCTTCTTAAGTGTCGACACTTTCCCTCTGGGTGTCGACACATGGACTTAGAAATTTTTGCTTCAGTCCTGCAAATACTTAACCTGCACAAGTAACTCAAAAACACATCAAATACATTTTGATGTATATCATTGAGTTGGGTGAGGCTTCTTCAAATCAGGTACATTTAAACTAATGTACCCAACACTTTCTAATATATTTCTTGTTATTGTTATGAATATAACATATACAACCAAATATTTTAAAATAGGTGATTTTAGATTTCTTCCTTTTAAGTAATTCATAGGGAGTCTTATTCTTAAGTTTATATATTAAACTTCTGTTCAGTACATAGTTTACTGTGCTTACAGCCTCTGCCCAAAAGGATAGGGGCATGTAAGCATCTACAAGTAATGTGCCAGCAGCTTCAATTAAGGCTCTATTCTTCCTTTCAGCTACCCCATTTTGTTGAGGAGTTTTAGGAGCTGAGAAGCAATGCCTGATACCTTCCTTCTCACAAAACTCATGCATAAGAAGAGACTCAAACTCAGTACCATGATCACTTCTGATCAATGCAACTGGAGTAGAGTACTCAATCTGTATGGTCCTGAGAAAATCTGTAAGAACTTTGAATGTATCTGACTTAGATCTCAAAAAAACACCCAAGTGAATCTTGAGAAGTCATCTACAATAACTATAGTATAATATTTCCCTCCTAGGCTTTGTACAACAATAGTGCCAACAGATCCATGTGTAGCAAGTACAAGATCCTAGGTGAATCACTCTTATTAACTGATTTAAAACTAGATTTAGTTTGCTTGCCTAATTGACAAGCCCTGTAGAGGCCTTCCTTCTTGTAGGGACCAGAAGGCAAACCTCCAACAAGGTTGTCTTTAGATAACATAGTAATGTTTTTCATATTAACATGTCCTAGTGTTTTATGCCATAAATCATTTTGATTTCTAACAAGATTAAGTAAACAAATATCTGAAATTATAGAATGAAAATCAACTACTTATATGTTGTCTTGTCTATTTCCAATTAAAACAGTTTGGTTTTCTTTAGTAGAAATAATACAGGAGCTTGAGTTAAAAGGTACCTGATAACCTTCATCACATAGTTGACTTATGAAGATGAGGTTATGCATTAGTCCACTTACATATGTAACCTTCTTGAAAGTGACTGCTCCAATCTTTACTTCTCCAAAGACTTCAGACTGACCACAATTTGAATCACTAAAGATTACCTTGGTCCCAACTTGGATTTATAGTTATTTAGGTTGTCCTTGATGCCAGTCATATAATTGGAGCATCCACTATCCAGATACCATTGTTGACTTAAAGCTGGACAACTCTTTACCTGCAAAGGAAACAATTAGTTATTCTTGACCCAGATTACCTTGGGCCCATTATTTTTCTGATAAGAAAAACTTGATATAACAAAAAATTCAGGTTGGGATTTATATCCAAAGGGATGGTATCTCCTAGGTGGAATTTCCCAATCAGCAAGTGGATTAAAAGGTTTTCTAGGTTGATTAAAGTTTATGTTAAAATTAATTATGATTTTTGTTAAGTCTGACTGCGTTCGACAAAAAGTTGTAAGTTCGTCGACCGGAGTTCGATGAAATGAGATGAGATCTTTGATCTCTGCTCAGAGAATGAATATATTCATTTTCTGTGCCCCAAGTTCGTCAATATCTGCTCGACGAACCATACACAGTTCATCAATCGAAGTAAGAAGAATTATTATGGCTAATATTTGCGTTCATAGATCGTCGATCGGAGTTCGACGAACTAGCCACATTTCGTCGATCTGAGTTCGACGAAATCTGTTGAACTTTGTTTTTTACTTATATTTTTCTTGTTTCTATTATGTTGGTTTTTAGATTTAAGTAAGTCTTCTGTGGGTTGCTTATTGTTTATTACTTGCTTTTCTTTAGCTGAAACAAATTTTATTGGGGTTGATAATATGTTTTTCTTAAGTATGTAGGGTAAGCTTAATGAAGCACCCAAGCCCAGCTTGCCATTTAGTCGGGCATTGACTGTACTTGTGATGTCTATCAGCTTAAGGGTTCTCCCATTGAGAGATTTCTCAAGTTGCTTAGCCTCACATAACTCTGTTTTTAAAGAAATGATTTGTTCATTTGCTAAGACTAAATCATCCTTAAGTTTAGAGTTTTCAGCAAATAAATTATCAAATTCAAGTTACCTATCTCTTAGCATTTTGATTTCTTTTTCAGATTTTATTAGGCCATTGCATAAAGATTTGAATTCATTTTTAAAATCAGTAGAATTAAAGTCAAAAGAATAGATTACCTGATCCTCTTCTGTCTCTGATTCCTCATCTGATTCCTCGGAATGACTTTTTGCTTGATATTCAGCATCAGGCCTGCTACATGAGGCATTAATTGCCATGAGACAAACCTCTCTTGCCTTGGCTTCTTCTTCATCTTCACTGGAGCTGGAAGATGAGGTTTCTTCATCAGTATCACTCCAGGTTTCAGCAATGAAACCTTTTTATTTTCTTCTATATTTACTGGAGGAGTGTTTGCTTGAATGCCTACTTGCATTCTTCTTGTTCTCTTTTTTCCTTTCTTATGTCTCTTTTCTAAGCTTCTGGGCATTCAGGAAGAATGTGCCCAGGCTTTCTACATCCAAAGCAGACAATCTCCTTGGTAAGAGTTCTGTTATACTTAGGCTTATCATCACTCTTTGATGGTCTTCTCCTGAAATCCTTCTTGGCCAGTTTGTAGAATCTTTTGGCCAGGAAACTCATCATCTCTTCATTGACAGGAAGAGTTTCAGATTCTTCTATTGCTTTGAAAACAATATTGTGCTCCTTCCTTGAAGAGGTTGAGGCCTTCATTTCAGCTGCCTCTCTGGTCTTGATTAGCTGTTCATAGGATTTGAGCTATCCCAGTAGAGATTCAGTGGATATCTCATTCATACTTCTGACTTCTTTGATTGACCAGTTCCTAGAATCCCAAGTGCTGGGGAAGCACATCAGGATCTTATAATTAATCTCAGTTAATGAGATGTCTTTATCTAGGGTTTTCAGTTCATTGATGATAACATTAAGTCTGTTATACATCTCAGCCGCTGATTCAGATTCCTCCTTCTTGAAGTTCTCATATTGAGATATTAGGAGGGATCTTCTATCCTTTCTTTTATCTGTTGAGCCTGCCACCATCTGGTTTAGAGAGTCCCAGATTTATTTTGCAGAGGTGCACTCAGCCACCTTTTGGAAGATATCATTTGACATGGTTTGAGTCAAAATGTTCATAGCTTTTGCATCAGCTATTTTGGCTTTCTTCTGAGCATCAGTCCACTCAGGTGGTGGTACTACATGAGTGCTAGAAGTTACTGTAGATGTGGATGTTGTTGGTTGAGGAGGACCTATCAAAATAGAGTTGAAAATATCCTCATCAATAGAGTTCATGTACAGCTTGATTCTTGCCTTTTAGAGTTCAAATTTGTTTAAGTTGCAGACTGGAGGTCTGGTGCTAGCATAATCTTTATTTTGTGTCATTGCTGTAAAAATAGAAAAGATAAACAAGAGAGAAACAATCTAATAAGGATCTTGGTTCAGATGTGAATCCGTGAAACCAAAGAATAACCTATTTTGATACCAATTGAAAGTAGTGGTAAGCCTCAAATACCAATATAGAGATGGTATGAAGGATACCACCTGAGGTGTTAGACTGTTTTACTCTAGAGGGGGGGGGGGTGAATAGAGTATTTTAAAATCCTATTAGATTTTTTATTGTGGAATTAAAATAGTTATACTAATATGTGTAAACAGATAGTGCAGAAATAAAAGCTAAACTACACAGCAAGCAACACACAATAAAATGAGAGAGCATCATAGATGACACAAGAATTTTATAGTGGTTCCTCTAAAACTTGGGTACATCCACTCTTCTACCATCCTGGTAGGAATCCACTCAGGTTTTTGATCAGGTGCCCTTCCACCAATCAGGTTTTTATTCAAGTGCATGTCACCACAAGATCTGCTTCATGTAGATCAGAAAACCCTTCAAGCTTTTGATCAGGTGCCTAAAAATCAATTCAAGTCTTTTGATCAGGAGACTTGCAACCAAGTGGTTAACTTTTGAAGGGAGCTAAAAACCTGTGTACAGTGGGGTGAAAAAAATGAAACTAGATGTTGTCTTCTCTTTTCTCAAAACAGCTGAGAAGACTTGTGGATCCTTGATGGTGTCAAAGCTCCCCCTGAGATGAAGATCCGTTCAGGAAGATGAGAGCTTTGCAGGGTGAGTAGGTCTTCTTGAAAAGTTTCTACAGGAAGTTGTAAATAGATAGAAGTTGATTGTCTCTTGAAAGCTTGCTGGAGGAAGAACACTGGATGAAGATAGTGCATAATTATTTCTTGAATGAATGCTTGTACATGTCTTGTTCTCTATGTGTTATACTACTTCTTGCTTCTTGTCCACTAAAAAATCTCTTTTATATGCCTCTATCTAATTCTCCTTTGAATCTGAATTCCTTTATCATTGAATGCTGATTGCCTGGAGAATGGAATACGGCCGGAGAGAATATTTGCATTAAAGAATTTCCCCAACTGTCCCATTAAAAACAGCAAGTAATATTCCTGATGAAAATCGTAATCAATGCTGCCACTAATGGCTATATTCATAGAATATAAGCATTAATTACTCAGGAATTACTGCTATAAAATAAGGACAAAATAAGGGAAAATCTCAGTCCAGAACTGCACAGAATTCGTCGAGCAAAGAACAGATTTCGTAGACCTGAGTCCAAAGCTCGTTGACCTGAGAAATCATGTTCGTCGACCAGATAATTCTAGTTCGTTGACCTCAGAACCAAGTTCGTCGACCTGAGTTCAGCTAACTGCTGTCTGTGAAAAACTTCCCAATTCTGTGGTCCAAGTTCGTCGAGCTGATAATGTAACTTAGTCGACCTGAGTTCAGAGAAAGTTTTCTGGACTTAATGAGTTGAAGTTGATCTTCCATAATTCGTTGACCTGAGATCGAATATCATCGAGATCAACTCAAAGAATGGACTCTGAGTTCGTCGTTCTGAACACGACTTTCGTCGAGCTGAGTTCGGCGAACGTCGAACTCACTTTTCTGAACTTGAATTTCTCTAAGTCTTGAGGCTTCTGCAGTCTTCAGTTGGCTGGTCCATGCAAGGTTGAATCTAAGGACTTTAGCCTAAACTCTAGGACACAGACATGACCTTGACTATACATGGTCAGTCAAATATCCTAGTTAGTGAACCTAGCCCAAATCAAACTAGAGATCCAACAACATCATTTGACGAATATTGTTGATTTAACTCAATACACTTAACACTTTGATATTCGACGAATAAAAATTAGAAAAATCTAGATAAGTAGTGTCGACTGGACTCGAAGAATTCAACATGTATCACTTAGCATATTCAACGAATTCGACGGGTATCGTTAGATACATTCGATGAATTCGACGAGTATGCACAACGATACTTGGCAGATTTTACTTAATAGATTTTTCACTTCTTTGGCAAAATTACCCTAAGCATATGAGATGAATTTGATGGGTATTTGTAGGTATACACGGCGAATTCGACGATTATCACTCTAATACTCGACAAATTCGATGAGTATTCCAAACCATACTCGACGAATTATACTTAGGAGAATTTCCATCTCTCTAATTCTAAGCCTTGACCATTCTTGAGCTTTATCTTGTACTTTGGATAGAAGTACACACAATAGAGAGATTACACATGAGTCAACACTTTGGCCTACACAATGAAGAATTACATTGTATAGTTCTGTGTTTACCGATCCACTATAACCTGACATTGATGTGTACTTAACAATGAAAACCTGTAAGTACATAACTAAACTATCATGTCAAATACAGTCATAATTCATATTAGCTTAACTGGACCCTTCGTTAAATCAGGGTTATTATGGATACAATACCCAACATTCACCGTAAACATCAAGTTCAGAGTGAATATATGAGAAAGAAGGTGCAGTAAGGGCTAACCCTAGCTGCAACCACTTTACTGTTCTAGTTGAACATTTCTGAAGAACATTTTCTAGAATCTGTGAAGAAGAAGAAGCCTGAGCAGAATCTACTCAGTCCAGGAAGGGAAGAAGAAGCAGAGCAAGTTCAAAGTTGTTGCTCTACAAGATACTTCTCAGCACAAGCCAAGTCAACCTGAAGATCAGTTTCTTGTTTCTGTGAAGCAGGTAGGGTTGAGTTCATCTCAGCTCAAGAATGCAGGCTCAGAGAAATTTTCTCTGAAGTCAAATCTACACCAACCAACCTTTCCCTCCATAGGTTCCATTCTTGGATCTGAGCTGTAGGATCCTTTTGGATTTAAGTTATAAGCCTGAAGTTATAAAGGCTAAGAGTAGGATCCAGTTGTGGATCTGAGGTAGGGCTTTTGAGCCTGAGGTAGGAGAGTCATTCTCTCTGTGTGTAGGACCTTTGAGTCTGAGGTAGGATTCAGCTTTGGATCTGAGTTAGGGCCTTTGTGACTGAGTTGTAGGAGAGTCATTCTTTCTGAGGTAGGGCTGTCCTCCCAGCTTGAGTTGTAGGGCTTTTAGGACTGCGATAGGTGATTTTTGGATGACGGAGTTGTAGGGCTTTGTGATAGAGCTGTAGGTCTTGGAGGAGACTGCATGGTCCTGTGAGATCATGTTGTAATCTCTAGGAGCTGAGATTGGAGAAGTGTCTTGTCTAACAAGCTGTTAGAAAGGTGGGAGAGAAAGTGGACGTACCCATAATCTAGGGAACCACTATAAAATTGTTGTGTTGTCTGTGTGATTGTCTTGAAAGCAAAAGTAACTAAATCACTACAGACCGTAAAACATATAAAAGTAAAAGATAGTCACAAAGACTAAGAAACCTATTCACCTCACTATAGGAGATTTAACTATCCTTGAAATTAAATACTTTCAGGTGCAGAAGTTGTTAAGGGTTGTTTTGTTTTAGAGATCGAGTACTCAGGCGGGGTCTCTAATATTGTAATGGTTAAGAAAGCCGGAGGGGACTGGATATTATGTATTGATTTTTCAATGTTGAATAAAGCTTGGCCGAAGGATTGCTACCCCTTATCTCGAATCGACTCACTGGTAGAATAAACCATCAGTTTTACCATAATGAGTTTTCTTGATGCTCTTTCAGGGTATCACCAGATCTGAATGCATCCCCCTGACTGTCGTGACATCTTCTTCATAACCAGCGACAGTTGCTACAACTATAAGATGATGTCCTTTAGGCTTAAGAATGTAGGTGCGACCTACAAAAGAATGATGGACTAAGTCTTCAAGGATCAAAGGGGAAGGAATCTTGAAGTGTATGTGGATGACCTCCTCATCACAAGAAGGATCATCACGGAGCACACTAAGGATATGGTGGAGACCTTCACGATTCTGCAAAAGTATAAGATGTGGTCAACACAACAAAGTGCATCTTCAGAGCAGAAAGAAAAAAGTTCTTAGGTCACCTCCTCACTCCAAGGGGGGTGGAGCCTAATCCCAACAAAGTAAAGGCCATTTTGGAGATGACATCCCCTAAGAATTCCAAGGAAGTTCAGCGGTTGATCGGAAGGCTGACATGTCTTATCTGCTTCCTATACAAGGAGAGATAGAAGTGCTCTCCATTTTTTAAAACTCTTCGAATTAACCAGAAGTTTGAATGGTCTGCAGAGTGTGAGAAGGCTTTTAAAAAACTCAAGTAGTAGCTAATTCAAGCTCCTCTACTCCAAGTTTCACAAGAAGGCGAAGATCTCCTCGTTTACCTAGGAGTGGGAGCGGAGGCAGTCAGCTCTATGCTCGTCAGAGAGGAAGTGAAGAAGTAGCTCCCCATCTACTATGTGAGTAGGGTGCTGAGGCAGGTAGAGACGAGGTACCATATCCTGGAGAATCTAGATTTTTCCTTGGGAATTTAGGCATGGAGGCTCCACCCATACTTTCAAGCTCACTCCATCAAGGTCATCTCCAATTATCCGTTGCGAAGTATCTTGGATAGTGTGGAGCACTCAGGAAGGTTGACAAAATGGGCGGTAGAGCTCAGCGAGTTTGATCTCTTTCCCAAGAGTGGCAATAAAGGCAAAGACGGTGACAGACTTCCTAGCTGACTTCTTGGCCGAGATAGGAGGAGACGAAGGCTCTTACAGCCAAATCTTATGGAAGATGTTTGTGGATGGAGCTTCAGGAAATAATTCAGTGGGAGCAGGCATCTTGCCAGTAAGACCTCAGGGAACTAGGATTGAACAAACAGTCTAGATCCTCTTCTATGTCACGAGCAACCAAATAGAGTATGAAGCTATGATAGCAGGCTTGCGTCTCGCTAAGGAGTTGGGGATTCATGATCTCAAGTCCTTCATCGACTCAATGATGGTCTCTTCACAAATCAGGGGAGAGTTCGAGGTGCGTAACCCCATTCTGCAGAGATATTTGGCAAAGGTTAAAATCTTGGTGGGAGGTTTCTAACCTTTCTTTGTCGAGCATGTGGCTAGAGAGGAGAACTCGGAGGCAGACTACCTGGCCAAGTACGGCCCCAAGTCTAGAGGAACTATGCCAAAATTATTTTTACAGTCCATTGAGGAAGGGGTGATGATGGAGATCGAGCAGAGAGCTTCTTGGAAGGACCCATCCATTACGTCTTAACGATAAGACAGCTTCCTGCCAGCGAAGTAGACTAGAGGAATTTTCGGTACAATGCGGTCTACTATCTATTGCATGAAGGAGAGCTATATCGCAAAACCATCTCGGGCCCCATAGCCAGATGCCTGTCGGAAGCAGATATCCCTCGAGTACTTGGGAGAAATTTATTCAGGAGAGTGTGATAGCCACTCTGGAACTCGCACTTTGGAGCAGAGGATTCTGAGATACAACTACTTCTGGTCGACCATTCAGAAGGATGCAAAATCCTTCTCAAAGAAATGTCCAGAGTGTCAACTCTTCGCCCCTCTTCAATTACAGCCAGCTCAACAACTTCACTTAATTATCGCTTCTTGGCCTTTCGCCATCTAGGGGGATGGATTTGATAGGTCCTTTCCCCCAACCTAGCGGTCAGAGAAAGTTTACTCGTCATGATCGACTACTTCTCTAAGTGGATTGAGATAAAGACTCTAGCCAAAACCACATCTCAGATCCTGGAGAACTTCATTTGGGGAGAGATCATTTGTAGGTTTGAGATCCTTCTTGTCATCATCACCGACAATGGCCCACAATTTGCCAGCTTGGAGCTAGAAGACTTCTGCAAGCAGCTAGGGTGGATCTTTTGTTAGGTCCCTAGTAAGATTTGGGCTAGGTTCACTAAGTTAGTATCATATGACCCACAATGTATAGCCAGGGTCATGCTTGTGTCCTAGAGTCTAGGCCAAGTCCTTAGAATCAACATCACATGGACCAGCTATCAACAAGACTGTCAGAGACTCAAGACTTAGAGTTTTTCTAAAGACCAATTAAAACGAGTTCGATGTTCGTCGAACTCAGGTCGACGATAGTCGTGCTCAGCTCGACGATCTCAGAGTAAATTCTCTGAGCTGAGCTCGACGAACTTGGTACTCAGGTCGACGAACTTTGGAGACTATGCTTCAAAACTTCAAGATCAGAAAACATCTCTTTATTCTAAGTCCAGAGTCAGACTTTGGTCTATATATATATCTACTGCATGTGTTATTGATCTCTGCCAGATATATACTTTATTCTAAGTCCAGAGTCTGTAATTAGTGACCTCACCCAAATAGGGGGAGATTGTTGGATCCCTAGTAAGATTTGGGCTAGGTTCACTAAGTTAGGATTATATGACCCACAATGTATAGCCAGGGTCATAGTTGTGTCCTAGAGTCTAGGCCAAGTCCTTAGAATCAACATCACATGGACCAGCTATCAACAAGACTGTCAGAGACTCAAGACATAGAGTTTTTCTAAAGACCAAGTAAAACGAGTTTGACGTTCGTCGAACTCAGGTCGACGATAGTTGTGCTCAGCTTGACGATCTCAGAGTAAATTCTATGAGCTGAGCTCGACGAACTTGGTACTCAGGTTGACGAACTTTGGACATTATACTTCAATACTTCAAGATTAGAAAACATCTCTTTATTCTAAGTCCAGAGTCAGACTTTGGTCGATGAACTTGATTCTCAGCTCAGCGAACTGTAACCACAATATCTAGAGTTATCCAACAGCAGTTAAGTGGTCCTTAGCTCGACGAAACCAATTCTTAGGTCGACGAATTCTGGATACTTCACTTCAAAACCTTCATCCAGAAGCATCTGAAATTATTATAAGTCCAGAAATATTTTGCTGAACTTCAGTCGACGAAACCAGATATCAGCTCGATGACTCCATACATAGAAAAGACAAATTTTCTAGAGAATATAGTTCTGCTCTCTGCTCGATGATCTTGGAACTCAGCTCGACGAACAGAAGTCATCTGGTCGACGAACTCAGTAACTCAGCTCGACGAACTATGAACTCAGTGCGATGATTTCTGTTATTAGTTCGACGAATCCAGACTTAAATTATTTTCCATCGTTCTGTCCCCTTCTTACTGCAATAATTCCTGAGTAATTAATGCTCAAATATTCTATGGAATATAACCGCTAGACAGAGCATTGATCATGGTCTTCTCCAGGATTATTGCCTACCATTTTTCCATGGGACAGTTGGGGAAATAATTCAATGTCGTTTATTCTCAAGGCCATCAGCATTGATTGCAGAGGATTTCAAAATTTTGAAAGACCATTTTTGACAGGAAAGATAAAAGAGATTTTCTTTGTTCTTCCTGAAGACGGATAGAACAAGATACACAATACAGAGACGACATATACAGAAAATAGTCAGTCTGAAATAAGAGATTCACTGCTGTCTGTCAACACAGAATTTTGACACAACAAAAAGCCATATTCCTGAAGATCATCAGCTATCTAAAGAAGAAGAAGAACACTTAATAAAATCATGAGTCTTCTGTCTTCAACACTCCAGGATACTTCAAAGGACAACTACATCACTATCTGTTAAAGAAGTTCCTGAACAACAGCTGATCAAGGTTGTACTACTGAAGGCCTATCACCCTGAAGCAATGCTTCTGTTGGGTATATTGGTTAAATGTACCTGATTTGAAGAAGCCTCACCCAACTCAATGATGTACATCATAATGTATTTGATGTATGTTGAGTTACTTGTGCAGGTTAAGTATTTGCAGGACTGAAGCAAAAATTTCTAAGTCCATGTGTCGACACCCAGAGGGAAAGTGTCGACACTTAAGAAGACTTGTGTCGACACCCAGACAAGCAGTGTCGACACTTGGAGTCATTGTGTCGACACCTGGGATGCAGAGTCGACACCAGACAGAAAGTGTCGACACAAGGAGTTGTGTCGACACTCAGTGAAGAAAAGTGCAGACAGAAAGTGTCGACACAAGGAGCTGTGTCGACACCCAGTGAAGCTGTGTCGACACTCAGCAAAAGTCAGCAGAGACTAAGTTAAAGTGTCGACACAAAGAACAATGTGTCGACACTTAACAGAAGAGTCAGCACTTGAAGTATGTGTCGACACCCAGCACAATGTGTCGACACACAACCAGAAGAGTCAACACATGAAGTAAGTGTCGACACCCAGCACAATGTGTCGACACTCAGCTGAAGACTCGACACTTAGCAAAGAACAGAATTATCAACAAAATCTTCTAAGTACAAGTGTCGACACTAAGGGAATGTGTCGACACTCAGCTGAAGTCTCAACAGAAGAATCAAGTGTCGACACAAGGAGCTGTGTCGACACTTAGCAAGTATCAACATAGAAGACTATGTGTCGACACCAAGAAGTAGTGTCGACACTTAACAGATTCAACACAAGAAGTTGTGTCGACACAAAGGTGATGTGTCGACACTTAGAAGAATTCAGTTAAAGATAGAAGATCAAGTACTTGTGTCGACACTCAATTCCAGTGTCGACACCTGAAGAAGAATCTGTGTCGAGACATACAAGGAATTGTGTCGACACCTTGTAGACTTGTGTCGACACTTACACAACTTGTGTCGACACTTGGTCTATAAGTGTCGACACTTAAAGACAGAAAGTATCGACACTTTCAGACAGTTAGAGATTTTCAAGAAATGACTGGATGACTTGACAGCTGCCGTTCCAGCCGGTCTACAGCACCTGTCAGAAGACAGTTATGAACCGGACCAGCCGGTTACCATGAAGAAGGCCTATAAATAGGCACATACAGTTTACAGAAACTGTTGATCACATTGTTGAATAACAAGTTATTAAAGTGGTACACAGAGTATCAAATCAAGAAGATCTTGCAGTCCAAGTGCAGATCTAAGAAGTTGGAGAGAGAGGGCACCATCCAAGAAATCAGCCGTTGGAACTAGGCTGAGAAGAAGGGTTCAGATCTATTCTGAATTCTAAGTGGCAGAGGTCAAGGAATAACTGCAGAAGGAGACAATCTTATTCAGTTCTACTCAAGAAGCTTTGAAGAAAGCTAAGTCAGATTGAATCCAGCTGAGTTATTCCAAGAACTCATCAAGAAACTCTCAACTTCCCTCTCTCATTTTTGAGTTGTTGAGTTATTATTTCAATAATCATTTTTAACTTGTAGGATCCTTTGGATCTGAGTGAATTGTAAGCCTGTATTTATAAAGGCTGAGGGTAGGGCTTGAGAGCCTCAGTGTAGGAGATTGTTATCTCTGAGTGTAGGCCTTGATTGGCTGAGTGTAGGCCTGGGTGGCTGAGTGTAGGCCTTTGTGGCTGAGTGTAGGCCTTTGTGGCTGAGTGTAGGCTTTGGGATAAAGCTGAGTTGTAAGGCTTTGGGCCTGAGGTGTAGGAACCAATTTGGGTTCTGAGACAGTGGAGAAGTTTGGCCGAATCTAGTACACTGCTAGATAGGCGAAGGGGGAAAGTGGATGTACCCATATCTTGGGGAACCACTATAAATCATTGTGTCTGCTGTGCTGTGTTGTGATTTGCTGTGTATGCTGTGTGTTTGCTGTGATAACATAAGTAGAAATCTGTGATATTAACTATTTACTGCCATTAAAGTTTAAAAAGGATTAGGTCACCTATTCACCCCCCCCCCCCCCCCCCCCGCCCTCTAGGTACCATATCTTTCAAGTGGTATCAGAGCCAGGTTTCTCAAAACAAGGACTAACAGTCTGAGGAGATCCTGATTGGCAGATTCAGTCTAAGTCAAATTCAGTAATCAAGAAAATCAAGAACCATGGGTTCCTCTGAAAATCACATGGAATTGGGTTCCATGAAATTGCCCATATGCAGAAAGGAAATCTTTGGGATTTGGAAGGAAAGGGTAAGGCTGTTTATGGAGGCCTCAGACCCTAGAATCTACATCACAGTAAAAGAGGGGCCATATGTGCCCATGAAGATATCTGTTCTAGATGCAAATCAGAGAACTCCAAAGGATTTCTCTAAAATGACTAAGGATGAGATTGTCCTAGTCACCATGGACAAGAGGGCACAAAACATTATAGTAAGTGTCATAGATGATGCAACATTTCAGAATCTTATACACTGTAAGACAGCCAAAGAAATGTGGGACACTCTTATAGTGTATATGGAAGGATCTGAAGAAGTTAGACAAGATAGAAAATCCTTGCTAAATCAGGAGTATGAGAGTTTTAGACAAGGAAAGGGTGATAGCATAACTGAGTGCTATAAGAAGTTCTACAGAATAGTGAATGAACTCATGTCTTATGGAAGAGAGTTTAGTAACTATGAACTAAATGACAAGTTCTTAAGGTCCCTAACTAAAGATTGGGACACAAAGATCTGTGCCATAAGAGAAATGGCTAAGTTGGGAGAAATTCCTCCACCTACACTGTTTGGCAAGCTATTGTCATATGAAATGCAATTGACAGTGAGGAAAGAGGAGGAGAAGTCAACAAGAACTGAACACAAGGAAAGATCAGTAGCCTTCAAGATAGAAGCCTCCAGAAAGTGCAGGAATAAATCACCAACTCCACCTCCAAAGATTGCTGAATCAGAGTCAGATGAAACAGTCAGCACCAAGTCAGAAAGCAGTGAAAGTGATGAAGACTTTGCTGCCTTCACTAGACACTTTCAGAAGTTTTTGAAAAAGAAACAGTGGAGGTCAAGGCCTTCTACATCACAAGAAAAGGAAGACTCTTATCAGAAAAAGAGGTCTTCAAAGAATGACAAGAAAAGGACTAAGTCTAGCAAGGCAACTGGTTCCAAGATAGTGTGCTATTGCTGCAATAGACAAGGCCATGTAATTGCAGATTGTCCTGAAAAGAGAAAAGAGTCTAGTGACAGGAAAAAGACTCATTTCAAAGGCAAGAAAGAGAAGTCTTTTGTTGCCAAAAAGGAGAAGACTCTATCAGATATCTCTTCTTCAGAATCTGAGTCTGATGCTGAAGCATACATAGGGCTGTTTGCTGAAGAAGAAGAGGAAGAATTCATGCAGATTTTGGAGTCTATTTATGAAAAAGAAGACAGTCTATGCCAAGGGCTAATGGCTTTGACAGAGCATGACAAAATCCTGGAGCAGCCAGGACCCAGTAAGGTACAATGTTCAACTCTAAGTTCAGTTTCTTGTTCTGGTACAGAATCAGATTCATCTTCATCCAGTGATGGAAGTGTATCTGAGTCTGAGGATGATATTCATCAACTTATAGATGAATATAAAGTGCTATTGCAAGCTTACAAGAAAAGCAATTCCCTAGCCAGAAGTCAGGCAAAGGAAATTGCTGATCTTAAAGCTGCTGTAACAGATTTTGAGAAGTCTTTTGATCAAAAACTGAATGAGATAGCCAGGTTGAAGCACATAACAGTGATTCAAATGGGTACTATATCATTTAAAAATGATCAAATCAAGAGTCTGGAGATCAATCTTCAGAAAGAGAGAGAGCTTGTTGCTAGGTTTTCTAAACCTAAGTCAGTGTTACCTTTAATTGATGAATTTGTTCATCATAAAGGCAAGGCTGGACTGGGTTTCATTAGACCTGCAAGGACTTAGCAGTCCAAGCCCAAGTCTAAGGGCAAAGCCCCAACATTCAACAAGTCAGCTGTAGATAAGACAGCAAAGACAGTACCTAAGCAAAGGTACAACAAGTTTGAATGTTGGTGTTGTGGCAAAGTTGGCCATTTTGCAGTGGACTGTTGGCACAATGCTAGTGCCAAAGCGAGTACCAAACTACCTGTTGGAAAGCCAGTAGGTAGCTTTGTCAAGTTGCAAACTAACAAGTACCAAGGACCCAAGAATTCTTTGGGTTCTAAGGTTCATTAATCTGTTTTGCAGGTGAGTCCAAGTTGTCATACCCCAACATGGTACTTGGACAGTGGATGCTCCAGACATATGACTGGAACAAGGGGACTACTAAGGGACTACATTCCAATCAAAGATGGTCCAAAGGTTACCTTTGGTGGTTCTGAAAAAGGAATCATCAAAGGGTTTGGTAACATTTCTAGTAACTTAGTTACCATTACTCAAGTGGCTTATGTTAAAGGGTTGAAACACAACCTAATAAGTATAAGTCAATTAAGTGATGTAGGGTATGACATCTCATTTGTTAAAAATGGTTGTCATATCAAGAAGTCAAGTGATCAAGAGATCATTTTGACAGGTTATAGGAAAAGGAATGTTTATTGCTTAGACATTATGGTTGAGAACAATGGTTCTCCAGTTTGTCTTGTAGCTGATGAGACAGTCACTCATTGTGTCAAATGGCACAAGAGGCTAGCCCATCTTAACTACAAGACTATTGACAAACTCTTTAGCAAAGAGTTAGTGAGGAATGGTCCTCAAGTTAAGTGTGTTAAAGATGGTATTTGCTCAGCTTGTCAAAAGGGCAAGCAGACTAAATCCACCTTTAGAAGTATAGAAAACAAAGATGCTGTGAGGTGTTTATACCTCTTGCATACGGATCTCTTTGGTCCAATGTCAGTTCACAGCTTAGGTAGGAAGGTCTATACCCTTATAGTTGTAGATGACTACTCAAGGTTTTCCTGGGTGTTCTTCTTAAGACAGAAATCTGAAACACCTAGTGTCTTCTATAGCTTTGTCAAGCAAATTCAGAATGAACTAAATAGTACAGTGGTCAAGATTAGAAGTGACCATGGTACTGAGTTTCAGTCTGAAAGCATGACAAAACTTTGTGAAGACTTTGAGATATTTCAAGAATTCTCTTCACCTAGAACACCTCAGCAAAATGGCATTGCTGAGAGGAAGAATAGGACCTTGATAGAGGCTGGTAGGACCCTGTTAAGTGATACATCACTGCCAGAGTATTTCTGGGCTGAAGCAGTCAACACTGCATGCCATGTTATAAATAGGGCTACCATCACTAAAGGGCTCAACAAGACCCCCTATGAAGTTCTGAAAGGCAGGAAACCAAACTTATCCTATTTCAGGATCTTTGGTTGCAAATGCTTCATACTTAACAATGGGAAGTCTTACTTAACTAAGTTTGCTGCCAAGTCCCAAGAGGGAATTTTTGTTGGGTACAGCAATAATAGTAAGGCTTATAGAGTCTACAACTTGTCTGCACAAGTTGTAGAAGAATCTGTGCACGTAGTTTTTGATGAGACTAAACTTATTAACAATGAGTTGTCTAGTTATGTATGCAGCCCCACAGGTTTAACAAAGAAAATGGACAAGCTTACTTTAGAAGAAGTACCTGCTGCAAGACAGCAAGGAGAGGAGAGTAGCTGTTGTCCAGGGGAGAACTACATGTACCAATTGCTGAAGAAATACAAGGAGAACAGCATGATGGAGATGCTGAAATGGTTCAACCAGAAGTAAGAATGCCTCCAGCCAACAGGCATCTAAGAGAACATCCAGTAGAGCAGATTATTGGAGATCCAAGACAAGGAGTACAAACCAGGAGCAGATACATGAATGCAGCAGTCTACTCCAGTTTTCTATCTCAAGTTGAACCTAAGAAATTTGAAGAAGCAATACTGGATCCACAATGGACTGAAGCAATGCAAGAAGTGCTTAATCAGTTCAAAAGGTGCAAGGTCTGGGAACTTGTTCCTAGACCTAGAGACCACAATATAATAGGAGTTAAGTGGATCTACAGGAATAAGATGGATGAACAAGGGGTCATCATTAAGAATAAAGCAAGACTGGTTGCTAAAGGATATAGGCAAGAAGAAGGTATTGATTTTGATCAAACCTTTGCTCCAGTAGCCAGACTGGAAACCATAAGGATGTTCTTGGCCTATGCAACCTATCAAGGATTCAAGGTTTACCAGATGGATGTCAAGTCAGCATTCCTAAATGATAATCTTAAGGAAGAAGTCTATGTGGAGCAGCCTTCAGGTTTTGTTGATCCAACTTTACCTCATCATGTCTATAGGCTTAGGAAAGCTTTATATGGGTTAAAGCAAGCCCCTAGGGCTTGGTATGAAACCCTATCTAGTTTCCTCATTGAGAACAAGTTCTCAAGGGGGAAAATAGATAAGACTATATTCCTTAGGGAATCTAGAGACAAAGTCATACTAGTCCAAATATATGTAGATGACATTATATTTGGGTCTACTGAAAGCAGCCTTTGCAAAAAGTTTGCAAAACTTATGCAAGGTCAATTTGAAATGAGTAGTATGGGAGAGCTGAAGTTTTTCTTGGGTCTCCAAGTTAAACAGACTGAAAGTGGTTTATCCATATGTCAGTCCAAGTTCACCCTAGAACTCATAAGGAAGTATGGTATGGATTCATCCAGTACCATGAAGACTCCAATGGGGTCAAGTATGTCTCTTAGCAAGGATGATGCAGGGAAACCTGTAGATGAAACCTTGTATAGAGGGATAGTTGGCTCCCTATTATACTTGACTGCTAGTAGACCAGACATCATGTATGCTACATGTGTTTGTGCAAGGTATCAAGCCTGCCCTAAAGAGTCTCATTTGACTGCAGTCAAGAGAATATTGAGATATCTAAATGGCACTCCCTATCTAGGCCTCTGGTACCCTAGGAATGGAGATTTTGATCTAACAGGTTATTCAGATGCAGACTTTGTAGGATGCAAAGAAGATAGAAAAAACACTACTGGAACCTGTCAATTCCTAGGTGGGAGACTAATTTCATGGAGTAGCAAAAAGCAAACCAGTGTGGCTATCTCCACAGCAGAGTCAGAGTATGTGGCTGCAGGAAGTTGCTATGCTCAACTTCCGTGGATTCAACATCAGCTAGAGGACTATGGATTTCAGGTAAGTAGAACTCCACTTTTCTGTGATTCTACAAGTGCTATTTCAATAGCTAATAACCCTATATCTCATAGTAGAACAAAACATATTGAGATTAAATATCATTTTCTTAGGGAGCATGTAGAAAGAGAAGATATTTTATTAGAATATGTTAAAACAGATGAACAAGTAGCTGATATGTTTACTAAGCCACTAGAAGAAGCTAAGTTCAATAGATTCAAAATTGAACTAGGTATGATAAACTTAGAGTAAGTTTACAGAATTGAAAATGCCTAAGTAAAAAGGTGTCGACACATAGACAAGTCTATGTCGACACAGAATAGTGGTGTCAACACTTCAGGTAAAAAGTGTCGACACATCTAGGAAGTTGGTGTCGACACTTCAGAATGTTAGTGTCGACACATGCCAAGTAGGTGTCGACACATCCAAAGTGGTGTCGACACTTAGTATTTACTCAGAATTTTCTAAGTAAAGTCTCGACAATGTGTCGAGATATGTTGTGTCGACACATAACCAAGTGTCGACACATAAAATCTGTTGACTAAACTTGTGTCGACACATATGTGTCGAGACATTATAAGTCTGTGTCGACACTTATAGCCAGTGTCGACACATTTTAAGTTAGCTGTCCCGCCTGTTCATCTTCAAAATTAGAAAGGTATAAATAGGGTTCTGTCTTTGTTTGTCGACACGCTTTCAAAGTTTCGAGACCAAAACTACTGTGTCGACACCTCTCTTTTCTAAAGATAAATTCTACAAACCCTAATGGCACCTAAGCTTGAGGAGAACGTTAACGAAGGATATAAGCTAGTGTGCGGCGCGTTCGACGATGCAGATCAAGAAATCAAGGCGGTCGTAACCCTAGTCACAGATTCAGGGTTAGAGTACTTAGTTTCAGAACCAACTAAGATATGGAAGAAGGAGGTTCTTGAATTCCTCAATGGAGCCAAGGTCGATGATTCTGGATACAAAATCAAATCCAGAGTTCATGGAGAAAAGGTTAAGGTAACCCCAAAAAGTCTGAGGAAGATTCTTCTATTGCCAAGAACTCAAGATGAAGAAGAAATTACTGCATCCAAGACCAGGGAAGCTCTAACCTGGTGTGGTCTTGATCCTAAAATGAAGATAGGTTCTGTTTTCAACATAAAAGACATGAATAATCAAGGAAAATTCATGTCTGAGATTGTTGGTAAGGTCTTACTCAGCAAGCCTGGAGGGCATGACAGAGTGTCTGCCTATATGTTTGGAATCATGACAAGAATAATCTTCACTTTGAAAACAGACTGGTCTATAGTGGTTTATGAGATGATTAAGGAGAGCTTGAAGAAGCCCAACCTGGGCAGAATCATTAGTCTATACCTAGCTGGTGTGATACCAGAGGTAATGAGTACTGCTGCAGGCAGCAAGATAAACCATATGAGGAAGATGGATCTAAGGATCTTTTCAAGATGGGACAGGGTGTTGTCCAAGGAAATGCCAACCCCAGAGAAGACAGTTACTGAGAAGGAGATTCCTCCAAAGAAAAAGAGAAAAACTACTCCAGTGGCACAAGAGTCCACTAGTAGTTCTGAAAGTGAAGAACAAGTTGTTTTCACTCCAGATGACCAAGAGGAAGAGCCTGCAGTGAAGTCTCCTTCTCCTCCAGCTGATGCAGAGATCCAGGGGGAGCTACCACAAGCTAGCCCCATCCACAGGGATCATAGCAAGGGGGAGCCTCCAGTTGTAGAAGCACCATCTACACTGGAAAGTGAGCAAGCCACCACCATCATTCAAGAGGTACTCACTGAATTAAACACTTTAGATTTTTCTATGGAAGATGCTGATTTATCTGATGTTAATCATCATACTCAGCTGAATAGTCAAGCTCCAGATGTTGTTATAGAAGACACAACTGCTGTTCCAGTAATTCCTGATCCTGTGGTTGAAGAACCAAGAACTTCTCCAGCTTCTTCACCACCAGAATACACCATGGAGGATTTATTCCTAAATCTAGACCAACAAGATTTTGACATGGACAAGGATGCTGCTGAAGAAGAGAATGCTGCTCTTGAGGGGGAGAAGGTACAAGTTCTGGAAGAGCCTATAAGGCAAGAAACTGAGAAGGCACTTGATGTGCAACCTGAGAAGCCATCAAGCCCTAAGGACAGGGTTGACAAAGCCAGCACTTCTGCCTCTGAAGATGAGGAGAGTGTTAGGGCAAAGAAGAAGAAACTATATGTCTTCAAGAGAAGAAGTCAAAGTTATAAGAAAACTTTAGAATCAATTGCACCACAGCCTATAGTTCAGCAAGCTCCAACTGCTGATTATAGTGCTTTAATGGTTGCATTACAGATAAAGTTGGATGAGCAAAGGCAGGCCATAGAGAATTATGTAGATGAAGGGCAGAAATCCTTACAATTTGATCTTGCCCAGGACATAAAGTCTATCAGGTTTGAGATGAACCTCAACAAGAAGGAGATGACTGAATGTTTCCACAAGGGTGGCAATGCAGTGGTGTATTTGGCAACACACCAGGAAAAGATCAAGGCACAGGTAGATGATATAGCATTGAAGCAAGGATATATTCTGGAAAATCAAATAAGGATGAATGACAACTTGACTGCTTCTCATAATGCTATAGTCACTGAGTTGAAGAACAAGGCTGCTGAACCTTCTACATCTACTGTTGCTGCTAAAGCTGATTTTGATAAAGTATTTCAAGAAGAAATTTCTGCTGTTAAGTCTGCAGTCCAAGCCTCCCAGAAGGCCATATCTGAACAACTGCAAAAGCTCAAACCTTACTTTAAAGATGGAATCCGATACTTGGATAGTCAAATAAGATTCCAGAAGGATGATGTCAGAGATCATATGGCTAGAGAAGTCATAAATGGGGAGAGAGTTTTAGTCAAAGCTAGCTCTGATCATGCCAAATGGATATCTAATTCCATCAGAGCTACACTGGGCTATCCTCCACTCTGTGATGATGACAATGTTGCTGAATCTGGGATTCAAACTTCATATCTTGGAGGTGAGCAACCAGAGGTAGCTCAAGTGATCTATCCTCCACCAGATTTTGACATGGTGCAAGCTGATATTCATCAGATGTATAGCCCAACTGAAGGGAAGTCTAATGTTATTCTGGATAAAGTGGTTCAGCCTATTACTGAAGCCATGCAAGAGGCATTACAGAAGGAGGAAGAGACAAGGTTGTCTAAGAAGAGGTTTAGGGAACAAGCAGAACAAAGGCCAGACTTAGAACAGTGGAGACCTACCTCTAGGAATATCATATTAACTGTCTGGAAAGCTGCCAAGGATAACACTCATGATAGGAACAAGTGGTTTTCTGAAGCTGAATGGAGAAAACATGAGATCAGGCAGTAAGCAATAGTTCAGTATAGAAGGAAGGCAAAGATGGGAAAGCTACCCCCTACTGCAGTGGAGCCTAGCAAGTACTTTTCTAAACCATATCAATATTTTGAGAGGCAGAAGATCAAAGCTGAAGAGCTCAAAAAGAAAGATCTAAAAGGCAAGAAGCCTGCTGATGCTGAAACTGCTGATGCCCCTGTCAAAGCTCAAGTTCAAGCTGGCAAGGGAATAGTTATCAAGGAATCTGAACAGAAATAGTTTAAGAATTTACTTGAAGATTATTTTGTAATCTTTTGAATGTAAAACATTTTTGTGAACTACTGAAAATGTATTAGACAAATGTTAGAACAATATGTGATCAATATATTTCATGATTGTTCTGTGAATATGTCTATTTCTTATTTGTTCTGTGTTGATGTATGTGTATACATGTGTGATTTATACATGTTTATGTTTACCCTGCTGTACATTGTCCAGCTTTACATCATTTTGTAATTTTAATTATGAATGGTGTATATCATTGACTAAGGGTTATGACTTCTCCAAATAGGGGGACATTGTTGGGTACATTGGTTAAATGTACCTGATTTGAAGAAGCCTCACCCAACTCAATGATATACATCATAATGTATTTGATGTATGTTGAGTTACTTGTGCAGGTTAAGTATTTGCAGGACTGAAGCAAAAATTTCTAAGTCCATGTATCGACACCTAGAGGGAAAGCGTCGACACTTAAGAAGACTTGTGTCGACACCCAGACAAGCAGTGTCGACACTTGGAGTCATTATGTCGACACTTGGGATGCAGAGTCGACACCAGACAGAAAGTGTCGACACAAGGAGCTGTGTCGACACTCAGTGAAGAAAAGTGCAGACAGAAAGTGTCGACACAAGGAGCTGTGTCGACACCCAGTGAAGTTGTGTCGACACTCAGAAAAAGTCAGCAGAGACTAAGTTAAAGTGTCGACACCAAGAACAATGTGTCGACACTTAATAGAAGAGTCAGCACTTGAAGTATGTGTCGACACCCAGCACAATGTGTCGACACACAACCAGAAGAGTCAATACATGAAGTAAGTGTCGACACCTAGCACAATGTGTCGACACTCAGCTGAAGACTCGACACTTAGCAAAGAACAGAATTATCAACAAAATCTTCTAAGTACAAGTGTCGACACTAAGGGAATGTGTCGACACTCAGCTGAAGTCTCAACAGAAGAATCAAGTGTCGACACAAGGAGCTGTGTCGACACTTAGCAAGTATCAACATAGAAGACTATGTGTCGACACAAAGAAGCAGTGTCGACACTTAACAGATTCAACACAAGAAGTTGTGTCGACACAAAGGTGATGTGTCGACACTTAGAAGAATTCAGTTAAAGATAGAAGATCAAGTACTTGTGTCGACACTCAATTCCAGTGTCGACACCTGAAGAAGAATCTGTGTCGAGACATACAAGGAATTGTGTCGACACCTTGTAGACTTGTGTCGACACTTACACAACTTGTGTCGACACTTGGTCTATAAGTGTCGACACTTAAAGACAGAAAGTCTCGACACTTTCAGACAGTTAGAGATTTTCAAGAAATGACTGGATGACTTGACAGCTGCCGTTCCAGCCGGTCTACAGCACCTGTCAGAGATGTCAGAAGACAGTTATGAACCGGACCAGCCGGTTACCATAAAGAAGGCCTATAAATGGGCACATACAGTTTACAGAAACTGTTGATCACATTGTTGAAGAATAAGTTATTAAAGTGGTACACAAAGTATCAAATCAAGAAGATCTTGCATTCCAAGTGCAGATCTAATAAGTTGGAGAGAGAGGGCTCCATCCAAGAAATCAGTCGTTGGAACTAGGCTGAGAAGAAGGGTTCAGATCTATTCTGAATTCTAAGTGGCAGAGGTCAAGGAACAGCTGCAGAAGGAGACAATCTTATTCAGTTCTACTCAAGAAGCTTTGAAGAAAGCTAAGTCAGATTGAATCCAGCTGAGTTCTTCCAAGAACTCATCAAGAAACTCTCAACTTCCCTCTCTCATTTTTGAGTTGTTGAGTTATTATTTCAATAATCATTTTTAACTTGTAGGATCCTTTTGATCTGAGTGAATTGTAAGCCTGTATTTATAAAGGCTGAGGGTAGGGCTTGAAAGCCTGAGTGTAGGAGATTGTTATCTCTGAGTGTAGGCCTTGATTGGCTGAGTGTAGGCCTGGGTGGCTGAGTGTAGGCCTTTGTGGCTGAGTGTAGGCCTTTGTGGCTGAGTGTAGGCTTTGGGATAAAGCTGAGTTGTAAGGCTTTGGGCCTGAGGTGTAGGAACCAACGGGTGGGGGGAAGGGAGCTTTCCGATGGGTTGACGTGTACGTCCCCGCAGTTAATTGCATTAGTGCCCGGAAGCGTGAGTACGGGTTTAGGCATGCTGTGTGAAGCCCATCCGGACGTGTGAGCCGGATTGGTGATGTTCTGGGGTTCCCGGAGAAGACTCCGAGGAAGTTGTTTATTTAGCCGCTTGCAGGGAATGCGCTCCGTAGCCCCCCAAAAAGGGGGTGTGCACAATATGTTTGGCCCGCTTATATTAGCCGACTGATGACTAGTTGGCCGCCGCTCGTCGAGACGTTGGTGTACAGGTGTTGCAGTACCAGGCGGGGAGTAGCGGGCTTAAGCCCAAACTTGTGCCGGCCCTCGAAGGCCTTTTTGTTTATATTTCCGGCCTGCGTGCCGAGTATGGAATTTATATTCCTGTAATATTCTTTTATATCTGTGATGCTCTGTGAATATAGTTTACTCCTCCTGTCTTGGGCGAGCGACGTGTTCGTGAACCGCTCCCCCGTGTGGGCCCCGAGGTGTAGATGCCGGGAAGCCCCTGATGGCCCGTTTCCATCCTTTCAGAGTAGCGGAGTTCCGCTATTAGCGGCCCAATTGGGGCTGCGTAGAGTATGGCTGCTGGGTGGTTTGGCGCCAATAGTAAGGCAGGCGGGGAGCATTTTACATAGACCCGAGGTGGCACCTTTAGTTAAGGAGTGGATCTCGAGATCCTCCTTGGATGTTCCGGTCGGCCAAGAGAGCCCTCCGAAGGTGCCTTAGCTCAGCCCTTGGCTTGGGAGGGGAAGAGTTAGTTAGTCTTCCGGGTATGCGATGGATCCTCCACGCTGAGACCTTGGGTCTGTACCTCGTGTTCCTAGTCTTGTGCCTAGATCGTTCGCTTGAGGGTAGTAGGTGCGTGGTCACCCCTTCCCCAAGGGTCGAACTCCACGAGAGACCAGATTTCTGGTTTCAACATTTTGGTGCAGTGAGCGTGGAAAGTGACCAGCACAGAAGAACTCAGGCGAACATCATGGCTATAGAAGTGGAACCAGGTGACGACCACGGTCATGCGTTGACACTTTGTGTGTAAGGTCCTCATACTCAGAGTTGTCCCCTTCATAGCTGTTGTTTGAATCCCATAGCATTTGGAGTAAGATTTGCACCTATTTGAAGCGCTTCTACCTATGAGAACCCATGTGTCCCCACTTGTTACATCAAATAGAAACCTGGAGGTTATTATCTTCAAGATCAAGTAGGAGAGCAGCTGAGAGGTATTAGAAGCCGGGGTGACCTGAGAGGGTTCCCTCCCTAACGGTAATATGTTATCTCTTCCTTGTAATTCGATAGCGGTCAAGTTCTCTCTTTATTACCAATTCGCCTCGAGCTTCTGAGGGCTTCAAGGGTTGGCCTCGCGATCGACTCCGGAAGCCAAACGTCCAACCCGTTCCTTTTAAATAGCCTAGTTCGGACGATGGGACGGTGCCTCGGGACTTTAAGCGCTATTGTAAGACCGAGCCTCTGCACTGACGGCCGAGATCAGCTCCCCCCTTGCACACCGGCCTATGTCCTCCCGATCGCACCTCTCCTCCGACTAGAGGAATTATCAGGAACGAGCCTAGATGCTAACCTCCCAGATTTGATAAAGGGCCGATCTCTCCAAGCAATCACAAGTGACATGGCGAAAAGTGATCTTTGTCATTAGATCAGGATACGAGCCGCCGACCTGTTCCTTCTAAATAGCCCAATTCGTATGATGGGACGATGCCTCGGGACTCTAAGCGTTATTGTAAGACCGAGCCTCTGCACTGACGGCCGAGATCAGCTCCCCCCTTGCACGTCGGCCTATGTCCCCCCGATTGCATCTCTCTTCCGATTGGAGGAATTATTTCGGAACAGGCTCGGGTGCCAGCTTCCCGATTTGACGACTTCCAGATCGTCTCTCTTATGAAAAGAATGCGTCCTCCATTTGTAAAAGCATCGGTGCAATTAACTCTCCAGCACCTCTTAAGTAAACAGGATGTCTCCACCTCAAGCAAAGTCAAGTCCTCGAGTAGTAGCGGACCCCGAGCAGATCCCGCTGTCAGGCTCTCACCTAGCTGGCAGGGCTGGAAGTCACTCAGTGTCATCCTTGGGCCTCGAGCAGATCCCGCTGTCAGGCTCTCACCTAGCTGGCAGGGCTGGAAGTCACTCGATGGCGGTGGTAGTGGACCCGAGCAGATCCCGCTGTCAGGATCTCACCTAGCTGGCAGGGCTGGAAGTCACTCGGTGTCATCCTTGGGCCTCGAGCAGATCCCGCTGTCAGGCTCTCACCTAGCTGGCATGGCTGGAAGTCACTCGATGGCGGTGGTAGTGGACCCCGAGCAGATCCCGCTGTCAGGCTCTCACCTAGCTGGCAGGGCTGGAAGTCACTCGGTGTCATCCTTGGGCCTCGAGCAGATCCCGCTGTCAGGCTCTCACCTAGCTGGCAGGGCTGGAAGTCACTCGATGGCGGTGGTAGTGGACCCCGAGCAGATCCCGCTGTCAGGCTCTCACCTAGCTGGCAGGGCTGGAAGTCACTTGGTGTCATCCTTGGGCCTCGAGCAGATCCCGCTATCACGCTCTCACCTAGCTGGAAGGGCTGGAAGTCACTCGATGGCGGTGGTAGTGCACCCCGAGCAGATCCCGCTGTCAGGCTCTCACCTAGCTGGCAGGGCTGGAAGTCACTCGGTGTCATCTATGGGCCTCGAGAAGATCCCGCTGTCAGGCTCTCACCTAGCTGGCAGGGCTGGAAGTCACTCGATGGCGGTGGTAGTGGACCCCGAGCAGATCCCGCTGTCAGGCTCTCACCTAGCTGGCAGGGCTGGAAGTCACTCGGTGTCATCCTTGGGCCTCGAGCAGATCCTGCTGTCAGGCTCTCACCTAGCTGGCAGGGCTGGAAGTCACTCGATGGCGGTGGTAGTGGACCCCGAGCAGATCCCGCTGTCAGGCTCTCACCTAGCTGGCAGGGCTGGAAGTCACTCGGTATCATCCTTGGGCCTCGAGCAGATCACGCTGTCAGGCTCTCACCTAGCTGGCAGGGATGGAAGTCACTCGCTGGCGGTAGTAGTGGACCCCGGGTAGACTCGCTGTCAGGCTCTCATTAGCTGGCAGGGCTGTAGGCACAGCTGGGGGGAAGGGGTTGGTTCGTGGAGACTTTTTTGCAAGACCCCGAGTGATGCTCGGCCCCGGGTAGACCCGCTGCCTGACCCATACTAGCTGGCAGGTCCGCAGGCTCGCCTGGGGGGTAAGGGACCCCGAGTGCTGCTCGGCCCCGGGTAGACTCACTGTCAGGCTCTCACTAGCTGGCATGGCTGTAGGCACACCTGAGGGGAAAGGATTAGCTCAGCGTGTATATGATAATACAGAAGATACGACTTTGTTGTTTCGCGATATCACGAGAAATGATATACTTGTTGTAAGTAATGGTATAAGGGTAATTCGATAGCAGTGAGCCAAAGGGTATCGAGCGATTCAAAAGATCAGAAAGGTCGTGGAGAGATCGATGCTCCAAGCGTAGATTTCAGTTTGTCTTGCATTTTTTTGGGTCGGCTCCCACTCGCTGGATACGTTGGGTTGGATGATTCTTTCCGAGCTTGTGCCAAGCTCGAAAAGAGCGGGGATTGTGTACAACCCCGTAGTCGGGCGAGTGGGACCCTCCCCAAATATCAGGCTAGGGGCGTGGTATGGGCGACGGGTTGGTGCGACCCCGTTTGAGGACGTGCGGGTCCTCGTGCGTGCGTGCGTGCGGAGGTTCTATGCGCATGGGTTCATATATATATATATATATATATATATATATATATATATATATATATATATATATATAATATATATTATATATTATATATATATTATATGTATTTGTTATAAGATAAGGGAGAGGCGGGGGATAAAATAAGAGGTACAGGAGAGAAATAAAAGGGAGATCGGGTTCAGCAGGGAAAAAATCGGGTTCAGCAGGGGGGGAATTTTGGAGCAAGGGGCAGCAGATATCGCGAGGGGAAAAGAAAGAAAAAGGATCGCGGGGGGGGGGGGGGGGGGGGGGGGGGGATTTCACCGCTAGGGCTCGGCCGAGCAGGGCAGCCGCCGCCGCCCGTTCCCGCTCTCTCCCGTCGCCGGCAAGGTAGCGCAGCCGCCGCCCCCTCCCTCTCTCACCCTAGGCCTGAAGCAGCAAGGAGCCGCCCGCCCCCACTCTCTCTCCGGCCACTGCCCGGGCTAGGGCACGGCCTCCTCCGCTCTCTCCCGTCGCCGGCGAAGCACAGCCACAACCCCGGCCACCTCTCTCTCCCTCGGCCTGGATCAGCGGCCCGAGCGCTCACTCTCTCTCACTCTCTCCGGCCGCCTGGAGCCTGCAATCCGAGCGCCGCCCGACTCCCGATTTGTCTCCAGCCGCCGCCTCAGCAAGGAGCAGGCCGCCCGACCCCCTCCCTTTCTCCCGTCCTGAAGCAGCACGACTGCAACCCCTCTCCCTCTCTCCGGCCGCCTGGAGCAACCCGGCCCCCTCCCTTTCTCTCGGCCTGGAGCAGGGCTCGGCTTGGAGTGGGGTTCGGCCTGGGGCTAAGCCCTAATTTTTCACCACCGGCAACAAGCTCTGCCTGGAGCGAGGCTCGGCCTGGAGCGAGGCTCGGCCTGGAGCAAGGCTCGGCCTGGAGTGGAGAGCGACCACCGACGCGGCCGTATGCAGTAGGATCGACCCGGAGCTCCTCTCCCGCCCCCGCCGCCAAGCACGCAACAAGGGTAATGATGTTTCAACTTGGGCATGTGAAGCCCTCAGTTTACATATTGGCATGTAAGCCCCTCTCCACCAACGGGTGGGGGGAAGGGAGCTTTCCGACGGGTTGACGTGTACGTCCCCGCAGTTAATTGCATTAGTGCCCGGAAGCGTGAGTACGGGTTTAGGCATGCTGTGTGAAGCCCATCCGGACGTGTGAGCCGGATTGGTGATGTTCTGGGGTTCCCGGAGAAGACTCCGAGGAAGTTGTTTATTTAGCCGCTTGCAGGGAATGCGCTCCGTAGCCCCCCAAAAAGGGGGTGTGCACAATATGTTTGGCCCGCTTATATTAGCCGACCGATGACTAGTTGGCCGCCGCTCGTCGAGACGTTGGCGTACATGTGTTGCAGTACCAGGCGGGGAGTAGCGGGCTTAAGCCCAAACTTGTGCCGGGCCTCGAAGGCCTTTTTGTTTATATTTCCGGCCTGCGTGCTGAGTATGAAATTTATATTCCTGTAATATTCTTTTATATCTGTGATGCTCTGTGAATATAGTTTACTCCTCCTGTCTTGGGCGAGCGGCGTGTTCGTGAACCGCTCCCCCGTGTGGGCCCCGAGGTGTAGATGCTGGGAAGCCCCTGATGGCCCGTTGCCATCCTTTCAGAGTAGCGGAGTTCCGCTATTAGCGGCCTAATTGGGGCTGCGTAGAGTAGGGCTGTTGGGCAGTTTGGCGCCAATAGTAAGGCAGGCGGGGAGCATTTTACATAGACCCGAGGTGGCACCTTTAGTTAAGGAGTGGATCTCGAGATCCTCCTTGGATGTTCCGGTCGGCCAAGAGAGCCCTCCGAAGTTGCCTTAGCTCAGCCCTTGGCTTGGGAGGGGAAGAGTTAGTTAGTCTTCCGGGTATGCGGCGGGTCCTCCACGCTGAGACCTTGGGTCTGTCCCTCGTGTTCCTAGTCTTGTGCCTAGATCGTTCGCTTGAGGGTAGTAGGTGCGCGGTCACCCCTTCCCCAAGGGTCGAACTCCACGGGAGACCGGATTTCCGGTTTCAACAGACCATACAGGGGCGAGCTGCGAGAATTCAGATGCGAGCAACGATGTACGAGTATGGGTGTGCGAGCAGTGGAAGTGTCCGACAAGCATCAACCTACCCGCACTCACGTCCCTAGCGAGCATCGATCTCAATGTCATGCCTAAGTGCCTAGCGAGTATTCAGTATAGGTCATACCTAAGGGCCTACTAATACATCAAAATGAGAGAGCAACCAGAAAGCAATAAGAATGAAAAAGGTTGAACACAGGGAAGTCCATTACAAAAAAATATATGCCTTTTTACTTTCAATTACAGATGTTCCAAAAAATAAGGTGGTGAGTTCCCCGCCCTTTACCCAATTGAATCTTAAGCCGTCATATTCAGGAAGTGTGCTCATCGGAGCCGACATACTCACCGTCTTCCTTTGAGTCTAAATCATCCGCATCATCACTTGACAATCTTGAAGGCATTGGAGAGTTAGATGGCTTGGTAAGAAGATCGGGGATGAAGTCGTCCACGGTAAGGTCCTCGGAGCCCGACATCAACCGATTCTCAAGCTGCAACTGGGCAAAGATTACATCACCCACCATTCGAACTATCTCGTGCCTCGGGCGATGAGGATCATCTTGAACAATTCAAATCTTTTTCCTGATGTCTGAAGTACTCCCCTCTGGAGGTGGATCCTTTGCAGCCTCCTATGTCTCGAACTCGGCGATGCAGTCTTTACAGGCCTCCAACGTCACATAGCTCTCAACAAGTTTCTGCTCCAGCTCCGAAATGCACTGGGCCGTGACCAGTTCGACCTCATGCAGAAAGATAGATCCCCATGTTAGATCATATCTCCAATTTATGTAAGTAGTACATATTGAGTTACTATTCTTCTGACCAAGATCACCTTGCAGGCCTTGCTTTCAGTGACCTTGGCATCGGATACCCGCAGCTTATTTTCTAGCTCCTCGATCCTCGCAGGGGGCTCTGCCCACTGGTGGGTGAGGGAATCGATCCGGTCACTTTGGACTTCTAACCTGTTGTCCTCCACCTTCAAGTTCCTCGCCAGCTGGCAAGCGAGCTTAAGGGACCGAAACAGTGACCTCGAGGTTTGGTTGGTGAGGAAGGAGGTGCTCGACTCCGGTAGCCCTGCAGCATCCTCTCAGCCATACATGGCAATGGCAAGATTGTAGGCCTCGCTGTCATTATCCCAGTCTTCAGATCATGGAGTGCGGTTTGTGCTGAGGCTGACCTCGCTCGCCCCTCCTCCCAAGTAAACAAGGGGTGATGGGTTTCTTGAAGGTGGCGCAATGAAATTCGTGGCGTGATTGACTTTGCGCATGTGCATCCTCGACTTAAACCATCCTGAAAGCTAAACGCGAGAAGCAAGAAGAGAGTTTGTAAGATAGGTAATAATAGACAAACAATGGCAAGAGATCCATCTGACCACCCATGCCCTCCTATTTATAGAGTTCAACCAATAGCAGGAGCGACAGAGTTCGACATTGAGCACTCAGCTAATGTCAGGAGCGACAGAGTTCGACATTGAGCACTCAGCCAATGTCAGGAGCGACCTGCATACTCGCGAAAAATACAAAAAACATCTACATTGACAATGAGCCTAACGACCTACCTATAGATGTTCGCCAACACAGAAGGAAGATCGTCACCTATGCGTAAGACAAAAGCAAGAGATAATCGATAATCAAATTACTCGGCAAAAGCGAGTTTCTCAAATAAGTGTGCATACAATCCAATAAGAATACATGTAAATATTATTATAGAGCCGATGACAAATTCATAGAATTAAGAAAAAGTAGAAAAAAAGCTAAAGGACATGCAAGTTCCTCGGACGGTCGGTCACTTGACCACGTCACCCTGCCTAGGCTCGATCTTGTAGTTGCCCAGCCCAGGCTAAATCTTGTAGTCGCCGCATATGCTCGTTCGTCTGATTTAGCAGCTCCTCGGATTGCAGGACATCGTCGTCCATCCTTGCTAATCGCCTTACAGTCCATATGCTCATATGAATCGCGAGGAGTTCATTGTGAAGCAATTCCTGCCGATGTTCCACCATCACGAGGCGTTTCTCCATGAATTTGATCACACTGTAGCGAGACTCAGCAAGTTTCATGTGTTCCTCGACTTCCTCGAGCTTGGTTACACGAGTTTCCAGCAAACCCAAATCTTGGCGAGGTTCACAGATCGCCAATTGATCAAATTTTATCTCTAGATCGAGGTAGGAAGCGACCGCCTTCTCTTGGTACTCGCATAGGGGGATCCTGATGACGTCAATCAATGCTCCCCTAGGAGAAGGAGGGTCCATACAAACTTATAAGTTAAGGGGTCTTTTTCAAGGCTCCCATCATATAAGCTATCTCATACTAGTTTATATGATGTGGTGTCAGGTTAAATGCAGGTATGTGTATTGTGATATATTATGCCATGATTCATGCAAGTGAAACACACGCACGCGACTCTATGCGCACAGACCTTTAGTTCCCCGATTTTGGAAGCTAGCTTCACTCCCAGGAGCCTCCATAGTGGCCAACGGAGATAGTGGGTTGGGCCACCCCACTCCCAGGCGGGTATTCAAACTACCAGGCCTAGCCCTTATGTAAGCCTCTGAAGGACACACCAGAGTCACCACGTACTATGCTGACCAACTGCCAGTCTTTTCCTTGGCTAAGTGTAAACCACACCCGCCGAGTCATCGTATTGACGTCGGTGTGAATGACTATCAAATACCGAAGACCCGCCACTTTATGCACATGAATCCATGAATTTTGGAGACATTGCCTCCCCGGACTAATCTGTCCTGTTGCAACTACCTTCCGAGCCTATGGCTCACGAGGATAACTTACCCACTTCCACAGCCACCAAACCAACCGCTCAGATAACCCAACCAAGCTAACCTCCCGAGTCATCGGGGTGATTGAAAGTGAAGTCCTAGTATTTCTAGTTGCTCTTTAACATTTTAATCTTACGGTTTAAGGTTAACCTTGGACTGCCCAGTGCATTCCCTGTGAATGGCTCTCGGGGGTACTAGGAACTATGATGGGCTGAAGCCCAAAGCTCCCTTTTGCAAGATACTTATTATTATTGGCAGCTACACATGTCCAAACTATAACCTCCCAAAAATGAGTAGTGGTCATTAGGGGTTACCACGTGGGGATAGTCTTATCGTCAGTGATAGCTCAGTGAATTAAACGACACAGGGCTCAGGTTGTTATCGTCAGGGTGATAATTGTTACCGCGCTGCACTAGCCGTTTGACGAATGTCGGGAGATTTCTCGGAACGCACTATCGTCGGGCGATAATGGTTATTACGTCGCGCTAGCCTCTCGACGAACGTCGAGAATATTTTGCGAGAAATCGGCTTACCGAGCGAGGGAATTATCATTGAGCGATAACTTTAAACGGTTACCGCCTTAGATACCGCGTGATGGTAGTGGTTACCGCGGGACGGTAGTTGTCATATAAAAGGTGGACTTGAGTATCCATTCTTATCTTCTTTCATAAGTTCTTGCTGACTACTGGAAAGGGAAGGAGAAGAACATCCAGGAGTTTTAGAAGAGATTCGATCCAAGGCGTGCTTATGATCGGAAGTGCGAGTCGACGTTGGATCCATGGAGGGGAAATTGTGATAATCAATGCCATCTTGATCCAAGATCAAAGAGAAAAGTTATGGATCCAAGGAAGACTACAAGGGTAATGATCTTCCTTCTTGGACAAGTGAAGTCCTATCTCTCGGCATATGTATGGAATCCCCCACCAAAAGGTGGAGAATCGAGGGATTTCCTTTGGGTTGATTCATGTAAACCCCAGTGAGTCTTGCATATAGATCCGGAAATGTGTATTACGGAATATGCATGCTGTGTGAAGCCCATCTGGACAGGTTGGTCTGGATTGCTGATGTTTATTTTGCATACCGGAGAAGACTTTGATAATAAACGAGTAAATTATGGGGTCTGCGGGGTTATACATGTGAACCGGAAGTCGCAAGAAGTACTATAGCTGCACTCCAGGAAAATACCCAGGAAATACCACAGTTTGGATGACTGTTGGATGTCACCGAGCGACAGTGAGTATCGCCAATGACAATAGCTCTTGGTGAGCTATTTGTGTTGTGAAAGTCCAGTGTTTCTGGCACTGCAGGTTACTGCAGGGTTTTGTGGTTGGATCTGGTACAGAATGTGAATTCTATGGTTAATGCCGGGTGACAGTGACTGTCGCTGGAGATAGCGTCTAGATACCCTTTTGATGGTAAAGTCTGTCTCTGGGAGATTGTAAGGCTAATTTGTGAGTTGCAAGCTCATAAAGGCCTATGAGCTGAACGGACAAGGGGAAGCCGACCCGCGTCAGACTCACCGTAGATTTGACGATTTGAGCAACGGGCAAAGGCTGAACTGTATTCGCGTTGTGCATGTCTAACCTAAATGTCTAAGGTATTGGTGTTTGTTAGTATCGCATAATGAGAGTCTTAGGCTATACGCCGTAAATACTGGGAATGCTCAATGCTTATCGTTGGGTCTGGGACCTTTGAACGACGGTGTGACCCTGGTTTTCCGGTACACCGATAATGTGCCCTGAGTGCACGGAGCCTCGGGCCATGCGACCGACATTTATAATATATTGAACTGTGCGTGAGTGCACGTTTTGTGATATATCTGCTTGTGTTAAAGCTATTCCTATAGGGAAGGAATACCACTGCCCAGGGATAGGGGTTAGGTTGTTATAAATTGGTCAGCTGAATGCTAACTGTTGCCTTGTTTGCCACCGTTGTGGTGGACTGTCCTCGTACAAGTACTGGAAAGCCGAGCGGGAGCGAGAAATAGTGGGTTGAAGACCTTGTTGTTGTTGTGCTGGCCCTCAAAGGCCGAATGAAAAAGTTTTATTATTTTCATGTGTGGACGACATGCGTGCCGATGTATGTAATCCATACGTGTGAAGATGAACTGTAAAGCCTTAAGGCCAAACACTTTTGTGTATTTCTATATACATTCCTGTTTGATATATAACATTGCGGTGGTTTATATACCGTGGACATTCCTTATTGTTGATTTCAGTAGTAACCCTTAAAGCTTTCGCTAGAATGCTCTGAGTTAGGGTGTGTGTAATCGGTTTGATATTAACCTGTAATTCTGTCGCCTGTTGGTGGAATATGGTGTGGGGCCCCGGCCGGACCCTCTATTATATTTCATTTGATGGACGGAGGTGTTACACAAGCCCTCTTGGCATTACACTTGAACTGACCCTTAGTGTATTTAGACTCTTTCTCCAGGGAAAGACATTCTTCCGTCAATCCCAAGTACAACCTTGCCTCTAGTCAACCAAGATCTCACTACCTACCTCCCATTGGTGACTTTATTCATTCTCAATCAGACCAGGTACACCAACTACCCTTTCAAATACAAGGTTCACATGATACCTTAGTTCTACAGTTTTTACTTTGTGCAGACCTATTGAGCTACAATGTGTGCATGCATGGTGACCCCTCCAAGTATTCATCAAAATAACCTAAGATTATTACTGGGGGTCTATCATGATATTTTAAGGTTAAATCGAGATGGTAACATTTTTCCTAATTTATTTGACATTTATTATATTTTCTGCAAAATCAGGTCATCTGTGCTTTTGAACAACAAGTACATTTTTATGTCTAGGTATGACCTTAGCAAAATTATGGCATGTGTATGTCATCAAAATAACAATAAAAATTGAAATTCACAATTTTCCAAAAATGGTTTTTAACCTCCAATTATTTATTGACTAAATAACCATAATAATAGGGCAAAACAAGAAATAATAGAATTATTCATCCAAAAATTATAGAAAAATTACCAGATGACCAACATAAGTAGAAAAGACTACTGACCAAGAATTATTATTTTCCAAGTTTATTTGGTCACATAATTAATTCATCTAATAATCTTCTACATAAGACACTTTGTGAAATAACTTGTATAAAAAGACTTCCAATAATTTTATAAAAATTCACAGTTATGGATGTCCTAAAAAGTCTTCTGACTAAGTTTCATGAATTTCAAATGAATAGATAGCTCATAATAAATTCTTAAGTGATTTGGGCAACTATTAGGATTGTGAAGGAAGTACCATAAATACTAACCCAAATTTCACACTAAAATTTCCAAAGCTTGATAGCAACAATATATGATCAGTGCCTAACTTTCAAGATCATTCAAAGTCCTGTGATGCAGTAATAAAATCAAGAGTAAAAGTGCCATAAACAGTCTTAAGTTGTTACAAGAGGGATGTAATCTCTAAAAAGTCCTAGAATTACTTCCTAGGGTTAAATTACACCTTAGTCACACTTCTATCAAGTTACAAGGCATTCTAAGGGCATGTAGTCCCATATCCTTCATTGGGCTCAAAACCCATCCATAGGGATTACACTAGGGTCTTAGGGTATCTACACCCCACCCCCTCTAAATCTCTTGTGGGGGTGTTCTAGATGATCTTGAGACACTGGCCAAGATTTCATCTCCTTTGGATGAGAGTTAGACACTCTAACCATCAAATAACCCTTGCCATAATTTACCCTTAAGGGACCAATGTTTGGTCTCACCAATACCTACTCAAATCAAACCCAGATGGGTTAAGATTTTTACTAGTGTCTTTTCATGACTCTAAAAGTTAGCCGCCAAATGTTTGGGGACTTATGAGGTAATAAAACCCTATAATTAACCTATACATTAATTATTAAATGTTTACAAAAACTATAGGAAACTGGACTTAAGAGGGGCCCCCAAATGCAGCATGAGACTTGGTCCGCGTTTTTAAGCTTTATGGTAGTTTTGCACTCATGGAGGCCAATTTTGGGTGGATCTGCAAGATATACTAGTAGGGAGAGGAAAAATCTGCCTCCCCTCTGGCCCCTTTTACAGGGCAGGTGCGACGAGTTGGTCGGCACCCGCCCCGGCTTGCTAGGTGTGGGGTGGGAGCAGTGGGACTGGCCGGAGGCCAGGGTCCCGCCCCCGGCACCCTAGACCTGTGCGGGGCGAGACTAGCCGGAGGCCGGGGTCTCGCCCCTACTCCGCGGCCTGGCGGGGCGAGACCGGCCAGAGGCTGGGGTCTCGCCCCCTGCTCTGCTGCCTGGCGGGGCGAGACTGGCCGGAGGCCGGGGTATCGCCCCCTTCTCCATGACATGGCGGGGCGAGACCGGCTGGAGGCCTGGGTCTCGCCTCCTACTCCGCGGCCTGGCGGGGCGAGACCGGCCGGAGGCCGGGGTCTCGCCCCTGCTCCACGACCTGGCGGGGCAAGACCGGCCGGAGGCCGGGGTCTCGCCCCTGCCCCTGCTCCCCAGTTCTACAAGATTCGCTCGCTCGCTCAGCCCTAAGGTGGAGGAGGAGTGGAGTGGTTTAACCCCCACTCGCCTCAGGTGTCCGGAGAAGGTGAGGCATGGTTTAGCCTCCTTTTACCTCCAGACCTCTTTTGGCCGTGTTTTTACCGTTGTACCCCTAAGGGTGGAATTACCTCTTCCCCCCGGGTGTGGATGTTTTCTATTGGCCCAGGACCTATTTGCCTTAGGGGTATTTCTGACCTTTTGGTCCCTGGGTTTGGGATAACTATAAATAGACCCTTAGGGGTACCTTAGAGGAGGGGGACTTCTTCATCATCTTTCTTCATCCACCAAGGCACCTAGCTCAGCATTGGCTAGGGAGAGGGAGATCGCCAAGGTCTTCCGGGTGTGAGGTGGGACTTCCACGCTAGAGCCGAGGGTCTGTTCCTAGTTTCATGAGTCTTTGGTCCGTGACATTCGCCTGAGTGCAATAAGTGTGAGGTCATACATTTTAAGGACCCTAAACTCCATAGAGACTGATTTTTCGGTTTCAATATCTTGGTGAGGTGAGCATGCAGAGTGACCAACACAGAAGATCTCAGGAGAGTGTCATGGCTAGAGATCAGGGAGGTAGCGATGAATCCCGCGAAACCCCTAACCTAGGACCCTTTGTGGGAAGGGAAGAGTTCATGGCATCCATCTAAGGCATCATGGATATGCTGCGAAGTATTGCTCCTCGGGGTGGTAGCTTCACTCCAACCACCCAGGAGCAAGCTCCCCGCCTCTCGACGAGTCGACTCCCAGGTGTCTGGGAGAGGATGGGAGATGGGGTCGAGCGAGACCTCACCAGCCGGGAGTTGTTCCCCAGCCCGGCGAGTGCTAGCCTTCTAGGCGAGCAGGTCGCGCGAGTAGAGGTTGCGAGACCACCACTCAGGGGGTCACCCTTCAGCTATTTGATCATCTCAACTCCCGTTCCCGAGGGGTTCAGAGAGCCCGACGTGGTCTACTATACGGGGAAAGATGACCCCGTCCATCATCTGTAGTGGTTTTAGGATGTCGTCTCCATCAGACCGATGACGGATGCCTTCAAGTGTCGCCTCTTCGTGATCACATTGAAGGACAAGGCAAGGGACTGGTTCCACCAACTCCAACTGAGATCGATCTATGGGTTCGAGGACTTGAGCCGGAGCTTTCAGCTCTGCTTCTCCACCTCCAAGAAGAGGAAGAAGAGCCCCGAGTCCATCTTCCTGATAAGACAGGGGGTGGAGGAGTCGCTGGCCCAATATGTGGACAGGTTCTAAGAAGAGATCCTGGACATCCAGGAGATGTCAGGGTATGCCCTTCAAATGACGTTTACAGTGGGGCTGCGCGAGGGGTTTTCAAGATGAGCCTGACCCGAAAGGCCCCACTTTCCTTCGAGGAGCTAATGGAAAGGGCAGTATAGGAGATAACAAATGAGGCGGACAACCCATCGTTTATCAAGAAGTTGGCAAGGTTAACAGAGGCAGAGTAGAATAAGCAAGGTGGCTCGAGGAATTAGGAGGGGAGAAGGAGAGAGGAGCAGAGAGCTCAGGGTCTCCAGGGACCTCAAGAAGGTCCGGAGCCAGGTTGGAGGTAACATGGAGGACCCATTCAGGGTCCAGGAAGAGGTCTCATCCAAGGTGGGGGGATTTTCATGGAGGCCAAGGGAGGTTAAACTTCTAAAGGCAAGCCCCTAAGCAGCTCCTACCCCCACCACAGCAAGCGATGATGATTGGTCGAAGGGAGAGGAGGAATCATGCAGGAAGAAGAAGAGTCAGAGTAGAGTTACCCTACTGTGAGTTCCACCAGGAGGAGGGATATGTAACAGCCACTTGCCCCGAATTCCTGGAGTTGAGAGGGATAAGAGCTCTGGCACCACAGCCTCAGCAGACTCAACAAGCACAAGGTCCGGTGCGGATTGAAGAAGTCCAACCCGAGGAGGCAGGGGAGAGATGTGAGGACAGGGTTGATGTGGGCACCCGGGGAGGTATCCGATGATGTACGAGGGAAGTGGGAGGTAGGGAAGAAGTGGATCATCTCTTTTAATGAACTTTACTTACGTTGTATCAACTATGATTGATGACATGGACCGCCAAAAAACATTTGTGATCCATGAAAAGTCCCGAGATGATTCTGCTGACCAGGCTCCCACTAGCTGGCAGGACAGGATGATCTCTTGGAGGGGTGAGTAGGCCTTACCCCGAGATGATTCCGCTGACCAGGATCCCACTAGCTGGAAGGGCAGGTTGATCTCTCGGGGGGATGAGTAGGTCTTACCCCGATATGATTCCGCTGACCAGGCTCCCACTAGCTGTCAGGGAAGGTTGATCTCTCGGAGGGGTGAGTAAGCCTTACCCTGAGATGATTCTGCTGACCAGGCTCCCACTAGCTGGCAGGGCAGGTTGATATCTCGGAGGGATAAGTAGTCCTTACCCCGAGATGATTCTGCTGACCAGGTTCCCACTAGCTGGCAGGGCAGGTTGATCTCTCAGAGGGGTGAGTGGCCTTACCCCGAGATGATTTCGCTGACCAGGCTCCCACTAGCTGACAAGGCAGGTTGATCTCTTAGAGGGGTGAGTAGGCCTTACCCTGAGATGATTCTGCTGAGTAGGCTCCCACTAGCTGGCAGGGCAGGTTGATCTCTTGGAGGGGTGAGTAGGCCTTACCCCAAGATGATTCCGCTGACCAGGCTCCCACTAGCTGGAAGGGCAGGTTGATGTCTCAGAGTGGCGAGTAGGCCTTACTCCGAGATGATTCCGCTGACCAGGATCCCACTAGCTGGTAGGGCAGGTTGATCTCTCGGAGGGGTGAGTAGGCCTTGCACTGAGATGATTCCACTGACCAAGCTCCCACTAGCTGGCAAGGCAGGTTGATCTCTCGGAGGGGTGAGTAAGCCTTACCCCGAGATGATTCCGCTGACCATGCTCCCACTAGCTGGCATGGCAGGTTGATCTCTCAGAGGGGTGAGTAGGCCTTACCCCGAGACGATTCTGTTGACCAGGCTCCTGCTAGCTGGTAGGGCAGGTTGATCTCTCGGAGGGGTGAGTAGGCCTTATCTTGAGATGATTCCGCTAACCAGGCTCTCATAAGCTGGCAGGGCAGGTTGATCTCTCGGAGGGGTGAGTGGGCCTTACCTCGAGATGATTCTGCTGACCAGGCTCCCACTAGCTGGCAGGGCAGGTTGATCTCTCAGAGGGGTGAGTATGCCTTACCCTGATATGATTCCGCTGACCAGGCTCCCACTAGCTGGCAGGGCAGGTTAAACTCTCAGAGGGGTGAGTAGGCCTTACCCCGAGATGATTCCGCTGACCAGGCTCCCACTAGCTGGTAGGGCAGGTTGATATCTCAGAGGGGTGAGTAGACCTTACCCTAAGATGATTCCGCTGACCAGGCTACCACTAGCTTGCAGGGCAGGTCGATCTCTCGGAGGGGTGAGTAGGCTTTACCTCGAGATGATTCTTGCTAACCAGGCTCCCACTAGCTGGCAGGGAAGGTTGATTTCTACCCCGAGGACGTCTCGTCACCCAGGCTCCCATTAGCTGGCATGGCAGGTTGACCCCTCGGGGAGGCCACGTGTTTTCTACCCCGAGGCCCTCTCATCACCTAAGCTCCCATTAGCTGGCTTGACAGGTTGACCCCCCGGGGAGGCCAAGTATTTTCTACCCCGAGGCCGTCTCATCACCAATGCTCTCATTAGCTGTCATAACAGGTTGAACACTCGGAGAGGCCAAGTATTTTCTACCCCGAGGCCATCTCGTCACCCAGGCTCCCATTAGCTAGCTTGACAGGTTGACCCCTCGGCGAGGCCAAGTGTTTTCAACTCCAAGAAGGATACACAGCGAATACGTTGGGTTGGATGTTTTTTTCGAGCATGGAACTCACTCGAAAAGAGCAGGGATTATGTACAACCCCGTATTCACGAAGATGGGCCCCCAAATGAGACATGAGACTTGGTGCACGTTTTTAAGCTTTTTAGGAGTTTTACACTCTTGGAGACCAATTTTGGGTGTATCTGCAGGATATACTCGTAGGTGGAGGAAAACTCCCCCTGGCCCCTTTTACAGGGCGGGTGCGGCGAGTTGGTCGGCACCCGCCCCCGCTTGCTAGGTGTGGGGTGGGAGAAGCGGGACCATCCGGAGGCCAGGGTCTCGCCCCTGGCACCATGGCCCTGTGCGGGGCGAGACCGGCCAGAGGCCGGGGTCTCGCCCCTGCTCTGCGGCCTGGCGGGGCGAGACCGGCCGGAGGCCAGGGTCTCGCCCCCTGCTCCGCGGCCTAGCGTGGAGAGACCGATCGGAGGCCGGGGTCTCGCCCCCTGATCTGCGGCCTGGCGGGGCGAGACCGGCCGGAGGCCGGGGTCTCACCTCTGTTCCGTGGTATAGAGGGGCGAGACCAGCTGGAGTCCGAGGTCTCGCCCCCTGCTTCGCAGCCTAGCGGGGCGAGATTGGCCGGAGGCTGGGGTCTCGCCCCTACTCCGCGGCCTGGCGGGGAGAGAACGTCTGGAGGCTGGGGTCTCGCCCCTACTCCGCGGCCTGGCTGGGCGAGACCGGCCGGAGGTCGGGGTATCGCCCCTGCCCCCTACTCCCCAGTTCTATGGGATTCACCCGCTCGCTCAGCCCCACGGTGGAGGAGGAGTGGAGTGGTTTAACCCCCAGTCGCCTCAGGTGTCCGGGGAAGATGAGGGGCGTGGTTTAGCCTCCTTTTACACCCGAACCTCTTTTGGAAGTGTTTTTACCATTGTTCCCCTAGGGGTGGAATTACCTCTTTCCCCCCGGGTGTGGATGTTTTCTATTGGCGCATGACCTATTTGCCCTAGGGGTATTTCTGACCTTTTGGTCCCTGGGCTTGGGATAACTATAAATAGACCATTAGGGGTGCCTTGGAGGAGGGGGACTTCTTCATCCTTTTTCTTCATCCACCAAGGCACCTAGCTCAACATTGGCTAGGGAAGGGGAGATCGCCAAGGTCTTCCAGGTGTGAGGTGGGACCTCCACGCTAGAGCCGAGGGTCTATTCCTAGTTTCCTGAGCCTTTGGTCAGTGACATTCTCCTGAGTGCAGTAAGTGTGGGGTCACCCCTTTTTAGGGATGCTGAACTCCACAAAGACTGATTTCTCGGTTTCAAAAGTGCCATCGGGTGCTCTGCAACTTCTACACCAAAGGGCCCAAAGGGCACAAATTCTTCTGTTGAGTGGAGGAAATGACTCCTCTGAGTCCTCTGAAGATGTTTAAAGCCTCAGTTGGGGAGGGGAAGGGCCAAGGCATCAATGACCATTAATGTCCATGAGAGCTCTTTTCGGCCATGGCTTGGGGGGGACCTAGGCTCAATTTGGTCAGAAAATGACTGGAAACTTCTCCTCTCCCCCAAGGGAGTTGAATCCAACATTGAAGATGAATAGAGAGGCCCTTGGCCTCCCATGGCCATGAATGGCCTCTCTTTCTCTCTCCTCCATTAAAGGGGAAGATGGAGCTTTTTCTCTCCTAGTCACGTTTTCCAGAAATTTAAGTGGCATTTAAATGAATATCAGCCCCTAGAGCTAGTGGGCCACTCAAATTGGGCTTATCCCAAATGGATTGGGCAAGGTTAGGTCAACTTGAGTTGATTTGACCTAAACTAGGATTAAGTTGACTTTGGTCAAATTGACCTTTTGGGTTGACCCCAATGGGTTCTTGGTGACCCATTGACCTCTCCTAAGGTTTAGGATGTGTTGGGTAGGGTGGGTTTGGCACCTTGGAGGCCACTTGACCGTTAATAGGGCACTTTGACCATTTTAGGTCTAGAGTTGACTTTAGTCTTCTTGACCTCTTTAGTTGACCCCAATGTGTCCTTGGTGACTCATTGACCTCCTTAAGGGTTATGAAGGTCTAGGTGGGGTCAAGTTGGCTAAGGGAAAGTCAATTGACCCTATGTAGGTTAGTTTGACCCATTTATGGTCCGGGTGGACTTTGGTCAACTTGACCACTTGATTGACCACAATGGGTCCTTAGTGATCCTATGGATCTCCTAAGGGATTAGGGGTATTGTGGTGGGGTCCTGGAGTCAAGTTGAAGCCCTAAAGTCAAACCCTAGGTTTGGTGATGAGGTTGTGTTATAGGCAGACCTGAGTGACTTCCACCTTCATGCTTTGGTTCACTTGGCCTCTTGAGCTTCCTAGGGTTTTGTCATGACCTAGTCATGACAAAGCCACTCCTAGGGGTATAGTAGTTTGAGGGATGTTACAAATCCCAATACATAAAAAAAAATTTGTCCTCAAAATTAAGGTTAGGCGTACGGGGTTTCTACTAAAGTAAAAGTATATAACATCCCAAGGAATTTGAAGGTATACCTGACTCAAAGAGATTCGGGTACCTCTGCTGCATCAAGTCCCTTGGCTCCCAGGTGTGCTCCTCCTACTCATGATTCCTCCACAAGACCTTGACTAGTGGGACCTTCTTGTGTCGCAAGACCCGTACTACTGTATCATCGATCCTGACTGGCTCCATGCTGACTGATCGATCCGAAGCCATAGGGCCACCTGTAGTGGAAATCAGCTGCTCAGGACAGAGTAGAGCCCTTCAAAGAGAAGAGATGTGGAAGACATCGTGCAATCCCGCTAACTTCGGCGGTAGCTCCAGTCTGTAGGCTATGGGGTTGATCCCTCCAGGAACCTGCAGGGCTCCATATATCTCGGACTGAGCTTATTTCACCCGCATACCCGCGAGACTCCATGCATCGGCTGTATCTTCAAGAAAACCTGGTCTACCACCTGGAAATCAACCTGACAATGTCGCGCATCGTAGTACTCGGCCTGTCTACTCTGGGCCTCCAGCATCCTATCTTGGATCAGTCTCACCTGAGCGTCCATGTCCTCTACAAACTCGGAGCCGAGTGCCTTTGTATCCTTATCTTGGATCCAAGATAGTGGGGTCCTGCACCTCCATCTGTATAGTGCCTCGTAAAGGGTCATGCCTATGCTGGATTGATGACTGTTATTGTAGGAGAACTCGATCAACGACAATATTCTCTCCCAGGGCTCTCTGCGGTCCAAAATGCATAGACGCAGAAGGTCCTCCAATATCCGGTTGGTGTGATCCGTCTGCCCGTCTGTCTGATGGTGGAAGGATGTGTTGAACGTCAACTGAGAGCCCAGGTAAGCTTGGACAGACCTCCACTCTTTGGATGTAAACCATCCATCCCGATCTGACATGATCGTCCTGAGCACTCCATGGTAGCGAACAAACTGCTCTACAAATCTCCGCACCAGATCACCGATCGGAGCATCGTTCCTGACTGGAATAAATCTGGCCACCTTCGTCAACCTGTCGACGATGACCCAGATCGAGTCATTCCCCACATGAGATCGAGGGAGTCCATGTATGAAGTACATGGCTACATCATCAAACTTCCACTCCTGCACCGGTAGTTGCTACAATAATCCGGTCGGGCTATTTCACTCCACCTTCACGAGCTGGAAAGCCTCGCAATACGTCACAAAGCATGTGATGTCCTTCTTCATACCCGGCCAATACATAGTCCTATTCAGATCTGCTGCCATCTTCGTGATCCCTGGGTGCATCGATCTACTGCAGTGAGCCTCAATCATGATATCCTCCCGAATTCGGACTCCTTCCGGTATATAAACCCTGCCTCTAAAACATATCAACACATCTCTTAAAGAGTAATCCCCTACTGTTCCTTCTCTTCCAAAATCTGTACTAGCTCCATAGCCATCAGCTGAGACCCTGCTCCTGATTTAGTGGATCTCCGGCTCAGAGCGTTTGTAACCACATTCGCCTTCCCGAGATGATAGTGTATAGTGTACTGATAATCAGACAAAAACTCTACCCAGCGTCTCTATCAGATGTTCAGATCTTTTTGTGTGTCCACGTACTTCAAATTCTTGTGGTCCGAGAATATATCACAGTGGACACCGTAGATATAGTGCCACCAGATCTTCAGAGCGATGATAACCGCCCCCATTTCCAAGTCATGTTGAAAGTGTTTGAGTTGTCTACCTAAATCACCTAGAGGGGGGTGAATAGGTGAGATGCACGTCTTTTGCGGAATAAAAATTTAAGATCTATGCACGCAATTATCTACCAATCAATCACAGACGACAAAAGATTTATAGTGGTTCCCCAACCTTGGGAACATCCACTTTCCCTGACCGATCTAGCAATACACTAGACTCGGCTACTCCACTATCTCGGATTGACAACCAATCCTACGCCTCAGAACAACATTCCTACAAACTCGATCAACAAAACGGATCTACACTCGGAAGATAAAACTTCCTATAATCTCGGAGACAAAGGCTCCTACACTCGGAGAGAATTCTCATACAAGAATGAAATTAAAAGTATGTAGAAATACAAACAGTAAAAACTTTTTCAGATCTGCAAATAATCGGCCTGAATCTTCTTCCTTAAACTTTGCAGCTTTATCAAAGGGGTTGAAGAAGAATCTCGACAAAGGCACGATCTGAACTTTCTTGGCTTCACACGATCGGATAGATGATGAAGAATTTAATGAAGATCACGATCTATGAATCTTCTTGATCTGAATCCTCTGAAATCGAAAACCATAGCTAGATGTGAGCGATGAAGATCGTCGGCGGCGACGGCTTTCATTTTTAGAGAGAGAGAGAAATATTCAGAAAAGTCTTAGAATAATCTTGACAACCTTGGTTAGGGTTTGTCGGCTTCTGATAAGACTTTATATAGGATCTTAAATAACGGTCATAATTAGTCTTAATGACGTATACGTGGACCAATCACGTCAAGCCTGTTCGAAAATTCTGTCAATTCTGGACTTAACGAATTTTCTGAAAAAAAGAAACTGATATACTCGAGTGAAGATTGACCTACTCGAGTACTTTATAAGACTACTCGATTGAATAGAAGAGAACTACTCGAGTAAGTTACTTAGAGAAAATCCGAAATTGAAGAGTAGCAACTTGAGTACAAAGAGACTTACTCGAGTGTTAAAATAGTTACTCGAGATGTGGAGTTTGACTACTCGAGTACAAGAAATACTACTCGAGTAAAGAGAAATAAACTACTCGAGAGGTAGATGAACTACTCGAGTCAGGGACTTAGAATATTTTCTGGAAGAAAGATCTGGGTTACTCGAGTAGTGAAACCGAACTACTCGAGAGAATAACAACTACTCGAGTATATAGAAATAGCTACTCGAGTAATGGACTTAGAAAAGTTTTGAGGGAAGAGAATCTTGTTACTCGAGTATTTACTCTGGACTACTCGAGTAGTAGATGGACTACTCGAGTACATGAATTTGACTACTCGAGTGAGGAAGAATTACACGGAAACCAGTCTTCTGTAACTCGAGACAAAAGACTAAACTACCAGAGAACTTATATGACTACTCGAGTAATTTACTTAGCAAACTTTCTGGAGAAGAAATTTTGTTAACTCGAAAATGAGAAGGAATCTACTCGAGTAGTTGACTTAGCTACTCGAGAGCTAACTTTCTTACTCAAGTATAAACTAAGCAATTCACTCGAGTATGTAAGGATCTACTCGAGTAAAATACTTAGTAAAATCCTTTCAACAGAAATTTTCTTCTTTAATGAATACATCAACAAATCTTTCTCCAATTAGTCCTAGTGCTTGAATATAAAGTGTATCCAAATAGAGAGGCTACACATGAGTCAACACCATGGTTCACATAATGGGGGATTACATTGTATGATCCTGTGTTTGGTGACCTATTGTAGACTGACATCGGTCTACACTTGGCATTATAATCCTACAAACACATAACTTAAACAAAGCATCAAATACAACTTAATTCATCTTAGTTCAAGGGTGACTTCATCAAATCTAGGTTAATGTGGATACAATACCCAACAATCTGCCCATATTTGTAGAAGTCAGAACCCTTTACACTAAGGTGAATTATAGACATAAAAAGAGCTAAACATGTAAATAAATAAATCAGTGTAAGCAAGCATAAGACTATAATCAAGATTATATGATAAAAATTTAGAATTATATAAATGTGTTTTTCCAAAATATCATTTCCACACTCTCATAATCCTTTATGCTTGAGGTTGCTGCTGCTGCTTATCTTTCTTTTTGTGCTGCCTCCTTTGGTAGCTGAATGGCTTGGGGTAGTATTTGGGAGGCTTGGCAGGAGCATATGGGTTGTTCCTGTCATGTTCTCTGTCATAGAGTCTCCTCTTTGTCATTGACTTCTCATATAATTCCCATTCCTGGGGGCTATAATGATCATTTCTGCTTTCATGGTAGTCCATGACAAGCTTGAGTGTATCCAAGATACACTTCTTTGAGGTAGGAGACCATATCTCTGCAAACTCAGAGGCTTTTCTCTGTTCAGCATCAGGAACTGGGATTGACTTGCTGGCATAGGCACCATCACCATACTTCCTCTTCTTGGGAATCTGGATTTCTGTAGGGGCCTTGAGAAAGATATCAGTATGGTCATCTTCCCAAACCTGAGCATATGAGTCTGGAGGAGCAACTGAGTCTCCAGGCCTGGGAGAGAAGGAAGGTTGTTGAGGTTGAGTAGAAGCAGCAGTAGCAGAGGAATGGAGATGATGAGGAATGAAGTTTGGATCTTTGGCAAACTCAGGGAGAATCTGATTGTGCATCCAAACAGCTGTATCATAAGTGTGAAACTTCACACTCTGAATTTGTTTAAGTACATCAACATGAATTTCTTGCATTTTAGCTGCCCAGAGCTCTTGCTTGAGTGCATCCGATTTCTCTAGGTATTCCTTTACTAAACCCTCCCCCTTTTTGACTTCTACAGTGAATTTACTGATGGCATCTTCTTTGAAAGTGCCAACTTCTTCACAAATCTTCACCTTGTTTGCTTCAGTTCTCTTATCCAACTCTATCTGATTATTTGCAAGAGTTACACCTTGCTCCATTACTTGACCAACACTAGTAATAGTGTGATCTAGAGCTTTTCCACCAATTTGGAAGAGGTGTCTGAGCTGATCAGTATTGTGCTGGATCTCAGCAAATCCTCTGCTCATCTCAGTCTCTAGAGCAGTGACTTTGACAGTAACAGCTTTGAATGAAGCATCAAAGTAGCTTCTTTGTTCTTGAAGCAAAAGAACAATTTGATTCATCAGATCACTGGTTGGAACAACAACAGTAGCAGGAGGATCAACGGAAGAGGCAACTGGAGGAGGACCAATCCATGGAGCTATCTCTTCAATAGAGACAGAGCTCTTTGCTCTAGTAGTGTGAATCAGGGCATCCCCTTCATCAGTGACTGTGGGCATAGAGAAGTCCAGGGTTCTCATTGGAGCTTCAGCTGGTTCTGGAGATGGCTCATCATAAATGAAGATGGTGTCAACCTGCTCTTGGTGTGCAGCAGGAGACTTGGTGGGAGATGGAGTATGTGTTGGAGATGGTACTGGAGTGGGTGGCTTTGGAAATTCAGTAGTTGTTTCTTTTGGAAGTGGAGGAAGAGGTTCATCTGCAGTCAGCTCTTCAATCATCTCATTGATTGCAGCTTCAGTTGACAGTAGAGTTTCTTGAAGTTGTTCTTCAGATGGAATCTCTTCAGGAATCTGAGGTGGAGGAGGAGAAACAGCTAGAGGTGTAGGCACACTTTCTGGAACAAAAGGAGCGGGCTCCCCCCTCAATAGGTGCACCAGAGGAGCTGGCAACCTGAAATGGAGAGGGAGATAGGTTCTTGTCCTCTGTGGTTGGAATCTCTTGAACCTTGGCGGCCTGAGTTGGATTCTGCAGTTTCAACTCCCATCTTTGAATGGAAGATATGGAATCTTTCTTCATGTGGTGAAGAACAGTCTCTTTTGAGAAGCTGAAGACCTCAGGGTTGATTTCATGGAGGAGGAGAGAAATTATCCTGGCATAATTTGGAGCTTTAATACTATCTTTTATCTTGTCCAAAATCATCATCCCAAAATGAAATTTCTTCCTGCACACTATAGCTTGCATGATTTCAAAGAAATAGAGAGGGATGTCTCTTATGGAACTAGTTTTACAGAGAAGGATTTTGCCTATGATATCTACTAGTAATTTTCCTTCAAGATTCAGCTGAGACCTTTTGATGTATTCTTCTTCAGGAGAAATGCCACAGAACATGCATGTTCTGTCAGATTCATCAGAACCAAGATCATCCTCTTCATCAATAATAGGCAGTCGAAGAAGATGTGAAACAATGGTCTTGGTAAGTTTGATTTTGATTCCTCTGACTTTTGACTTGAGAACTGCTCCATGTCACTTGACTTTAACATTCTTGAAGAACTTTGCAACGCCTGGAAATAGAATTTTACACGGTTCTTGGAGAATGAAGGTAAGGCCGACGGTGTCGAGAAGTATCATAAGGTTCTGGAAATCATCTGAAATTTCGGCGATACCAGCCGCAACCAGTTCAGAACCGATTCCAATCTTTTAGGAAGAAGCCATGATCCAGCAAGTATTGGAAAAACTGCGGCGGGGAGGAAGATGACGCAGCTCTGCAACTGCTTGGTGGAAGACGAAATGACAGTCAGCTTACTCGAGAGAGAAAATGATATTGTGTAGAAAATGATTTTGGAATTTTCGATTTATATAACCCTAGGTTTATGTCTAAGTAAGAGATAAATAATGTAAACATACCTTAGAAATGGCGGCATAAGCCTCGGGTTGTGAATAACGAAATTTGAATCAAGGAGAGAAATTTGTCTGACAGATACTCGAGAGACTGGATAGTATTCGAGTGAAGATCTGGAGGTACTCGAGTAGAGACGACAGTAAGTACTCGAGTGATGTTTGGAAGTACTCGAGTAGATAGATTCATGTACTTGAGTAGTTGTGCTGAAGTACTCAAGTGAAGTTTGATTACTCGAGTAAGTGATTCTATTACTCGAGTAAGTCATTCTGCTACACGAGTAGGTTTACTCAAGTGGCTGATAGGGTACTCGAGTAGGTCAAGTGGATTACTCGAGTAGGTCATTTTCTTACACGTGTAGTTTACTTCTTACTCGAGTCAAAATGTTAGAAATTTATAGAATTCCATCTTTTGACTGATTCTTGATCTTTGAGCCTTCTTGTGAGTCCATCTTCTGTAATCTTCTTTGTTGAGCATTCCAAGTTCTATTTTGAAGAACGAGAACTTGATCTCATCCAACGGCTTTGTGAAAATGTCTGCAATCTGCCTGTCTGTAGAGACATACTTTAGATCTATGTCCTCATGCTCCACATGCTCCAGGATGAAGTGATACATCAGCTCTATGTGCTTTGTCCGGCTGTATGAGACTGGGTTGTTGGCTATTGCAATTGCGCTAAAAGAGTCGCAAAACAATGGAATGTTCTGGAACTTAATGTTGTAATCTTCAAATTGATTCTTTATCCATAGCAGCTGTGCACAGCAACTGCCTGCAGAGATGTTGTTGAGATTGCAACACAATTTTGCTTCTTGCTACTCCAGGAGATAAGCCTTCTTCGAAGGAATTGGCAAGTCCCGGAAGTGCTTTTTTTGTCGTCTTTGCTACCTGTAAAATCTGCATCTGAAAAACCTATTAGCTCGCTATCATTACTTCTTAGGTACCATAAGCCAAGATTTGGTGTACCTTTAAGGTATCTCAAAATCCGCTTTGCAGCAGTGTAGTGAGATTCCTTAGAGTTCACCTGAAATTTAGCACATACACATGTTGAAAACATTATGTCAGGTCTACTGGCAGTAAGGTAGAGCAAGGATCCAATTATGCTTCTGTACTTGGTTTCATCAAAAGATTTCCCTTTTTCATCCTTGTCCAGAGACATAGCTAAGCCCATTGGAGTCCTCATCGAGGTTGCGTTCTCCATTCCGAATTTCTTAATTAGCTCTTTGGTGAACTTGGTCTGTGAGATGAAAATTCCATCTTCAGATTGTTTCATCTGGAGCTCTGAGAAATACTTCAGCTCTCACATACTGCTCATTTCAAACTTTCCTTGCATAAGTTTTGAAAACATCTTGCAGAGGTTGTCGTCAGTAGAGCCAAAAATAATGTCGTCGACATAGATTTTCAATAACAAAATCTTGACTTTTATTTCTCTAAGAAATAATGTCTTATCTATCTTTCCCCTTGTGAACTTTTTCTCAAGTAGAAAGCTAGATAACAACTCATAATAAGCTCGAGGAGCTTGTTGCAGACCTATAAGGCTTATGCAATAAGTAAACATTATCAGGAAAGTTAGAATCAACGAAACCTGGAGGTTGTTCCACATATACTTCTTCCTTTATGTCACCATTAAGGAAGGCAGACTTCACGTCCATTTGATAGACGGTGAAGCCCTTAAGAGCAGCATGTGCTAGGAATAACCTGATTGCATCCAGTCTTGCCACTAGAGCGTACGTCTGGTCGAAGTCGATTCCTTCTTCTTGATGATATCCTTTAGCGACGAGTCTGGCCTTGTTCTTTATGATAGGTCCATCCTTGTCCATCTTGTTCCTGTAGACCCATTTTGTCCCGATGACGTTCTTACCTTCGGGTATTGGAATAAGTTTCCATACTTGGCAGCGTTTGAACTGATTTAGTTCTTCTTCCATCGCCATAATCCAAGATGCGTCTGAGTTTGCTTCCTCAAACTTCTTTGGTTCAACCTGTGAGAGAAAACTTAAGTATAATTTCTCGTTAGTTGTACCTCTACTAGTTCTGACACCATACCGGGGATCTCCTATGATCTGGTCCATGGGGTGATCCTTCAGATGTCTGAGCTCTAGGATCCTTGCATCTGGATTATCTTCAATCACCGGAGTGACTTCTTCAACTTGTACAATTTCTTTATCTTGATCATCAACCTCTCCAATAGGGGTTGGAGTGGTGATCTTGATGAACTTTTCACCTTTATCATTGGACGGTTCATCCAAGCTAATTTCTTTCAACATTGTACTTGCATCTTTAATGAGCACACTAGAAGAGTTGCCTTGCAGCAAGCTCGTCTCATCAAATACAACATGTATTGATTCTTCTACAACCAGAGTTTTTCTATTAAATATCATGTATGCCTTACTATGGCTATTATATTCTACAAAAATACCTTCAAAAGTCTTTTTGCTAAACTTGGTAGTATGATACTTACCATTTTTAAGCACGAAACATTTACAAGCAAAAATTCTAAAATATGAGACAGTTGGTTTCCCGCCCTTTAGAAGTTCAAAAGGTGTCTTATCGTGGTTTTTGTTTATGAGTGCTCGATTTTGAATGTAGCATGCAGTGTTGATGGCTTCAGCCCAGAAGTATTCAGGTAGTGAGGTATCACTCAACATGGTCCTGCAGGCCTCTATGAGTGTTCTATTCCTTCTCTCGGCCACTCCGTTCCGTTGTGGAGTGCGAGGAGAGGAAAACTCATGAAAGATACCTAGGATTTTACAGAATTCTATCATGGCCCCAGACTTGAACTTTGTTTCATTGTCACTTTTGATTTTGACTATGGATCAGTTGTATTCATTCTGGACTTGCCTGACAAAATTAGTAAAGATGTCGAAGGTATCTGACTTGTGTTTCAGAAAGAACACCCACACAAAGTGCGAGTAATCATCAATAATTACCAATGTATAATCCTTACCTCCCAAACTTCTAATTTGCAGTGGACCGAACAAATCCTTATGCAGTAGATGTAAGCATCTATTAGAATCTTTGCCAATAACGCTTTTAAAGGTAGCCCTTATTTGCTTGCCTTTTACACATGTATGACAAGGTCTATATTTGAAGTACTTGACATTTGGGGCATCACGTACTAAGTTCAGTGAAAATAATTTATTAATAGTTTTGGAATTAATATGTGCTAGTCTCTTGTGTCATTGGTCACCAAGTGACGCACTATCTTTTGCTAAAAAGCACACTGGTGTAGAAGAGTCTATACAAATGAAATTTAAACAAAATATGTTTTTTGCTTCGAGTGCCGGATAGAATCGTTTCCATATTGTCAACGGATTTTATCGAACACTTATCAGCGTGAAACTAAACTATGTACCCTTTATCGCAGAGTTGACTTATGCTTATAAGATTATATCACAATCCTTCAACATAAGCTACATCTGAAAAGGATACACTACCGTTAGTAATCATACCATAGCCTTTAGTGATTCCTCGGTCGGAACCTCCAAAGATGACCTTTGGTCCGTTCACGATTGGAGAATAATTCTGAAGTAGGCTTCTTGTCCCGGTCATATGCCGAGAGCATCCACTATCCAAATACCAGATAGGCATTTTGGTGGCCTTTGGACATACCTGCAATCATAATCAGTTTGCCTTAAGAACTCAAACATGTTTGTGTCCTTGGACTCTTGTTAGAATACTCTCCCTACGAGTATTAACATTGTGAGCGTTCTTTCTCATATTGCCAACATGAGGAGTTGCAGCATTTTTGGGATTAAACCAACAATCGATGGCAAAGTGACCAACCTTGCCACAATACCAACAATCGAACCTGTTGTATCTTTGCCTTATGTTCTCCTGCTTGACCTTTTGCAACTTTGGTCTAACAGGGGCAGCATTCTTGGAGGAGGAAGCTTCATGATGATGGAAATCACAAGATTTCTTCTCCTTCATTGGCCTTTCCGCAACGGGCTTTACCTTTGGTGCTTTCTTGAAGTTATGACCATGATTGTAAGGGTCATAGCTCTAAAGAATGACTTCTTCATAAGGTGCCTTAAAGACACTCTCACCAGAGTTTCTGGGGCGAGTCCATCCTTGATAACGGGACTTTGGCTCTACATGGGTAGTCCTAACAAAGTGTCTGTAGGATGAGTCGAGATCAAACTCATTTGAAGGAAATGTGACTTTGCTGAACGAAGTCTGATCTTGAGGGGATTTCCCCTTCTCTTCGTCTAGAGCCTTCTTGGCAGTCTTATTCTTCCGTTGGGCCTTATTTCTCCTACAAGATTTACTAGGAGCTTCTACATGGCCTAGTCCCGCACCCTTGGCCTTGGCTGAGAATTTAACAACGAATGGAAGGACGGTCTTGGGCTTCGAGAAACTTTCAACGAGTTTCTTTTCAGCAGCAAGTTGTGCTTCCAGTTCTTTGATGATTTTCTCCTTTAGGTCTAGGTGCCCGAGAGCTTTGTTATATTCTTCAATAGCATTATTTAAGTTCTCTTTGAGTGAGTCAGTCTTAGCGACTTCCTCTCTTAAGATGCTCTCTTCAGCTTTTAGAGATTTTATCTCTTTAGCCTGAGTTTTCACAACTCGACGACATTTGTCGTAAGCCATGATCAATTCCTTGTACTGGACCATGAGTTCAGACTCATCGTCAGAAGAGCTGTCCTCATTATCATGCTCAGAAGCTTTGGATTCTGAAAGAGGAGTGTGAGAGCTTACCTTCCCAGTGAACTAGGGCTCTTGTTCATCATCTGTCTGAGCCATAAGCCCAAAGTAGGCTTCTTCTTCTTCACTAGACTCAGATGAGTCAGAGTCACTTAGAGTTTTGCCCTTTTTGGCTATTAGGCTCTTCTCTGTCCTCTTCTTATTGTATGAGGACTTCTTTTCCTCTCTTATTCCACCCTCCTTCTTCTTATGGGGGCAGTCAGCAATGACGTGACCTAGCTTATTATAACAATAACAAATGATGTCAGTAGAAAGATGTTTGTTCTGTTTAGGAGTATACCTGTCGTGGCTGCTTGAGCCTTTTCTTTGTCGATCACCATCATGTCGTGATCTTCTATAAGAGGCATCCTTGCCTTTCCATTGCTTCTTCTTATTCAATAATTTCTTGAACTGTCGTGAGAGCAGAGAGAACTCTCCTTCAGTTAGCTCAAAGCCTGAGGTACTTGGCTTTGAAGTTTCTTCTTCACTCACTTCCTGTGCTGGGGAAGGAGAGGCAGCCTTTGTCTTCCTTGAGGTGTCTACCTTAAGAGCAACCGACTTCTCTTTGGATACATACTTGCTCTTCTCTTCTTCAGCCTTTCTGGTGTTGAGTTGAAGCTCATATGACATAAGCTTCCCAAAGAGATTCTGCGGGTCTGTTTCAGCTAGCTTTCCAAATTCCCTGATGGCACAGACCTTGTTATCTCATTCCTTAGTTAGGGATCTCAAGAATTTATCATTTAATTCTCCGTTTATGAAGACTCTGTCATAGACCCTTAGGCCATTTACTATCTTGAAGAAATTCTCAAAGGTGTCAACAATGATGTCCTTGTGTCCTTGTCAGAAGGCTTCATACTTTTGATTCAGAAGGGATCTTCTATCATCCATGACTTATTCTATACCTTCCATCAAAGTGACTAGGGACTGCCACATCTCCTTAGCAGACTGGCAGTGGATCAAGTTTTGCAGCATGCAGTCATCGACTGCACTTGCTATTATGTTCTTGGCCTTTTTGTCTAAAGACACAAGTGCAATCTCGTCTTTGTCTAGATCCATTAGTTTCTTTGGAACTTTCTTAGTTGGATCTATTGTGGAGATAGTCATGGGAATGTAAGGACCTTCTTCAACTATCATGAAGATCATTGGATCCACAGTTTCCATGAAAAATTTGATTCTCTCTTTCCACATGAGAAAGTTATTCTTGGTGCACAAAGGATGCTTGACAAAATCTTTAGCCTTGTCCATGTTTGGTAGATCTCAAAAGACAACTAGAGAAGGATCTGATGTAACAACCCCATCCGTTCATATGATATATTCTAGAAGGTCCGGCCGGGGCCCCATAGGATATCTCACAAAACAGTCGGTGAAGGTACAAGATGATACCAGAGTCGCGCATCGCACCTAATACAAAGCATTCTAGCGGAAGCCTAGACTACAACTTGAACTCCTCATGAATGTCCAAATATAAAACTCCACATTTTATAGACTATAGGAATGTCTTACAACAAGTACAAAGAGCTGGCCTTATGGCCTTACATGGCTTTCAAACAGTGGCTTCAACAAATTGGCGCGCAGGCCGGCCACAAGAAAAGAAACTACACAAAAGTAACACACTTAGCCTTCGAGGGCTAGCAGCAATCGCAGCAACAGCAGCAGCAACCTTTATGCGTCCTGCTCGGCTCTCCAGCACCTGTACAGGGACAATCCACCCAACGATGGCAAACAAAAGCAACATTCAGCGTTCAGCTGACCAAATTATAACGACCCTACCCCTTCTCTCGGGGCAGCGGTATGTTTCCCTGCAGGCATATCAAATCACAAGTATGGCAATATCTATCATCCAAATGTGCTTTCACGCACACAAGCCATCACAACCGTTCGCCACCCGGCCCAACGGTCCGTGCACTCAGGGCACATTCTTGGTGTTCTGGCAAAGCTCTTGCCCACCACCGTATCAGGGTCACAACCCAACGGTAAATCTCTTGAGCATTTACTCCATGGCGTGCAGCCGGAGTTTTATAGTCTTAGTGAACCGGGATGGCCCGTAGCCCCCCGTTGTATCACGGCGCGCAGGCCTAAGACTCTTGCTATGCGCTCTAACAGACCGCACTTTCTGGTCTCACGTCAGACGGACATAACGCAGGTCGGATCCTCCACCCCCCGTTGCTCAAATTACCTTGCCTTCTCCGAGTACAACGTACTCATGGCTATATCAAAGGCGCGGGTAGGTCTCACCGATCCTGTTCTGGCATTCAAGCCTGGGCATATCCCGATACCGATTTCCTTAGCACAACAGCGGGTCTTTCCTGGGCCTCCCAGTACTTCCTGTGACTCGCTGCACAGGTGGACACCGCACAAGCACAAATGTCAGGGGTCTTTCCTAGCTATCATGCCAGTACTTCCTGTTACTCGCTTCACAGGTGGACACCCTACGACATCAAGCATCACAAAGGGCATTTCCTGGTCACACCAGTACTTCCTGTGCCTCATTCACAGGTTGGATTTCACAGCCCGCATTTTCTCAATGGTAAAGATCGTATCAGAGTAGGAGAAAACACGCGCTGTGATGTCACGTCGTGCAGGGGATAACTACACACGCTCAGGCAAAACTCCAGACGTTAGATTTTAAGGAAAAGATGTTAATTAAGTATGAAAGAGAATCAGTTTTGTTGAATGGCCGTACCCCTCGGCTCGTTGGATCAGCTACTCCACAGTTAAAACTATATTTATACGCAGCAGAAAAATATTTTGGTTCAATTAAATTGACGCCCTAAAAGAGCATAAGGGTCCCCGGGGGACGACTTACGCGCACACGACCCTAAGGTGAATAAAGTAGGTATATATAAAAAAATAGTGTTTTACACTGAGGAAAAGTAGTGTCTTTGTTTTAGAAAACATGTTATGCATGAAGTACATATATTAATACTTTAGATTTTAAAATATCTAACATGCATCCTAGCATAAATCCTTCCCACAAGCAAGTAACCAACCTCAAAAAGGCAAAAAAAACAGCAGTTTAGATTCATATTCAGCATCACAAAAGCCACCAGTGGGCACCAACAACCTGACACGAACCCACTGGCGAGTATGTAAGTCTATACAGAAGAGTAAAGAACTACCTCACAACAACGGGGATCAGCAATCTCAGCTACCCTAGAGGCCAACAACAAGCCCCTCCAAAGAACTAGCCGCTGAACTGGCTACAACCTGGACCTGAGGCATTCAAGAAAAGAACACCTCAGCAAGGAAACAATCAAAAGCAAATAGAGCATTAGGTTAATGAGCAATAAGATGAAGGGGTACCAACCCGACAACAAGCTGCTATAAGGAAAAGAAAAAGGAAAGGCAGTAAGAAAAGAGTACTGTCTAAAACACCGCAGAGCACTCCAAGGGCGAGCATTAAAACCAACATGCCCTACCAATAAAGCCTGCAACAGCATCAAGACGTATACATATGCCAAAAGAAAGGAAAGCATAAACAGGAAAGGGACTAACAGTCCTAACACGTGGGTAAGTGGCAGTGGTCAAACATGCGTCTGATTGCATAACTAGAATCAGACCCAAAAAGGGCTAAGGGGTCAAACAGTGGCAGCTTTAGGGTCCCACACACACCAACCCAAACCGGGGCAAAAGGCGGTGGCCACAGCTCTCCACATAAAACCACCCCTCTAGAGGCCACCAAACTCCACCACCTGCCACGACCCAAGAGTCGGCATGCAGAAATTTGCCGACTACCCAAAGCACCCCCCCCCCCCCTAGGGAAAACGTCATTCTAACAATCCTAAGGAACACACGAACCCAAACCAAAATGTCGGGTCCTACCGACGCGGCCTTGCACACCTAACCAAACCAACCCCGAGTCTACCTGACCCCAAGACAAGCGCAGCACCAGTGTCGACACGATGTGTCGACACCTTGACAAGCCGATGTCGACACAAGGTGTCGACACTGCCACTGCTGGTGTCGACACCAAGTGTCGACACCACTGCAGCCAGTGTCGACACATGGTGTCGACACTGCCACTGCTGGTGTCGACACCAAGTGTCGACACCACTGCAGCCAGTCTCGACACATGTTGTCGACACTGCTACTGCTGGTGTCGACACCAAGTGTCGACACCACTGCAGCCAGTGTCGACACATGGTGTCGACACTGCTACTGCTGGTGTCGACACCAAGTGTCGACACCACTGCAGCCAGTGTCGATACATGGTGTCGACACTGCCACTGCTGGTGTCGACACCAAGTGTCGACACCACGACTGGCCGGTGTCGACACCAAGTGTCTACACCAAGACTGGCCGGTGTCGACACCAAGTGTCGACACCAAGACTGGCCGGTGTCGACACCAAGTGTCGACACCAAGACTGGCCGGTGTCGACACCAAGTGTCGACACCAAGACTGGCCGGTGTCGACACAACAGTGTCGACACCCCAGTTGGCAACAGGAGCCAGATCCAGCAAACGACCAAAAACGGGGACGGGGAAAAAATTCTCTTCTCTCTCGAGTACGAACTCCATCGGCAATGGTACCTACTCGACCTAGACCGAACCAAAACTGCCCCTAATAGACGAAATCCCTCAGGAAAACTGAGATTTTCTGGACCTTCATACACTAACCATGGCATGATCGGGAACAAGCCCTAGCTTACACCTCAGATCTACACAAAAGAGATAAAAGATTAAATCAAAAGAAGGCAAAGATCAACTAGGCAAGGATGAGGGTACATCACTTGCCTCAAAACCAGGAACTCGGTCGGCGGCCTCCCCCGCTTGCGGATCTGGCCGCAGGGCAGCAGGCTGAGGAGCAGAAAGAAGGCAGATCCCGGCGGGGGCAGCCCAGATCCACTCTCGAAACCAAGATCTGACTGCGAAAACTCCAGGAAAACGGCGTCCGAGGGCTAGGGTAGGCCGGCGATGCTCTTCCTCTCGTACAGGCGACGGGCGACGACTTCTACCAAGCAAGGAAACAGGAAAAGAACAAGAAGGGCCCTAAAACTGACCCAAGACTATATATCAGCAGTAATAATAATAAACAACCATACATAATAATAATTATTTACTCTCAACATCAAAACAACACGAAACCTGAAACTTCTCGGAAAAAGACGAAATTTACGCCGCAGCTAAAAACCCACGCTACGAACGCAACTACGAAGTCGAAATTAGCATTCGACGAACAAAACCCGGGATAACACCTCCCGAAGCCAAAACACAAGCATTCCCTAAGAGGCCCAACCGAGTCATCAAAAAGACTCCGGCTAGCTGGGGAATCTTGCTAACAGGCTACACAGGGAACCCTAAGAGCTAAGACCACGCTCTACAACGGCAAAAAGCCGGAAATACGCCATCGTAACGCCAGCCAAAGATCAAACAGAACATAGAAAAACCGGGGGCGTTACAGCCACTCCCCCTAAAAGAAAGTTTCGCCTCGAAACTTTACTCACAACACCCCTAAAAGAAGGAGAGAGAAAAAAAAACCGGGAAAGGGCTAAATAAATAATAGAATAGAACATACCAAGCACAAGATCAGGGAAACAGATGAGGGTGAGCCTCCCTCATAGCCGACTCCAACTCCCAAGTTGCGCTTTCCACATCTTGATTTCTCCATAAAACTTTAACCATCGGAATAGTCTTCTTCCGCAATGCCCGAACTTGAGAATCCAGAATGCGAACAGGCACCTCCACATAAGAAAGATTCGGCTCCAACTGAGGCACAGAATCCAAAACCTGCCTGCCATTCATCACACATTTTCGCAGCTGACTGACGTGAAAGACATTATGTACGCCAGGGAAATTTGCGGGCAAAGCCAGCCTGTAGGCTGATACCCCAATCCGCTCAACAATCGGAAACGGCCTCACGTACCTCGGGTCCAACTTCCTATACTTGCCAAACCGTTTGACTCCAATCAACGGGGAGACCTTTAAGAACACCGAGTCCCCCACAGCAAATTCCAAGTCCGATCTACGCCGATTGGCGTTCTTCTCATACCTCTCCTGGGCTATCCGAAGCTTTTCCCGAATAAGCTTCACAGCGGTTTCCATCTCCTCAAGCGCTTCTGGTCCCAATAAAGGTCCCTCGCCAAGGTCAGCCCAAAACAAGGGAGTCCTGCAGCGCCTCCCATATAGAGCTTCAAAGGGAGCCATTTGCAAGTTTTCTTGGTAACTGTTGTTATAGGCGAATTCCATAAGCCGCAAGCGCTCGTCCCACGCTCCTTCGTGGTCCAGAATATAACATCGGATCATATCTTCCACAATCTGATTTACTCGCTCTGTCTGACCATTGGTCTGCGGATGATAAGCTGTGGAATATCTCAAATCTGTACCCAATCCTTCTTGAAGACTCTTCCAAAAACGAGACGTGAACCTGGAGTCTCGATCTGATATGATACTTACGGGTACACCATGCAATCTGACAACCTCTTCCAGATACAGCTCGGCTATCTTCCTCATCGGATAATCGATCTTAAACGGTACGAAATGAGCGCTCTTCGTCAATCTGTCTACAATTACCCAAACTGAATCATGCCCCTTAGGCGATCTCGGTAAGCCGGTAATGAAATCCATCGAGATACTCTCCCACTTCCACATCGGAATCTCCAAGGGCGTCAGCTTGCCACCAGGCCTCCTATGGTCGGCTTTCACACGCCTGCAGGTGAGACACTCTGAAACAAATCTGGCTATGTCCTTCTTCATCCCGTACCACCAGGCAATCTGTTTTAAATCATGATACATCTTGGTAGACCCTGGATGGTAGGCAACACTAGATCCGTGGGCGTCTCTGCACACCAGACTCCGGATATCTCCAACTGCGGGGACGCAAAACCTGCCACGGTACTTCAAGGTACCCGCATCATCTAAAGAGAAATCTGGCAATTCACCCTTCTCCGCTCGAAGATACAAATGCAGAAGATCGGGATCGTCCTTCTGATGCAGTCTCGTAAGCGAAATCCATGAAGGTTCTGCTATTGCTATACTACTCTGCGAGTCACAGCTTCCCACGGTAATGTCCATCAACAGAAACTCTTCCACTAGACGCTCGGCGGAGAGATTAAAGATCTTACCTGACTTCCGACTCAGGGCATCAGCCACCACATTTGCTTTGCCTGGATGATACTGAATTTCAACATCATAGTCGGCCACGTACTCTAACCATCGCCGCTGGCGCAGATTCAATTCCTTCTGAGTGAAGACATACTTCAGACTCTTATGATCCGTGAAAATCTTGCACTGCGCGCCATACAGCAGATGCCTCCACAATTTCAACGCATAGATCACAGCTGCAAACTCCAGGTCATGCGTAGGGTAGTTCCTCTCGTGAGTCTTTAACTGCCTCGACCCATACGCAACCACCTTCCCGCCCTGCATCAAAACGCAGCCCAGACCGACATGTGACGCATCCACATAAATATCATAATCACTATCCCCCGCAGGCAAAGACAAAACTGGAGCCGAGCATAGCCTCCTTTTTAGCTCCTCAAAAGCCTTCTCACACTTATCATCACATATAAAGGCTACATTCTTCTGTGTCAACTTGGTCAACGGCGCGGACAAGGTAGAGAAACCTTCCACAAATCTTCTATAATAACCAGCCAAACCCAAGAAGCTTCTGATCTCTTTGGGGGTAACTGGTCTCGCCCATTCCATAACCGCAGCGATCTTTTCTGGGTCCACCGATATTCCCTCCTTATTAATCACGTGACCTAGAAAAGAAACTTGAGGCAACCAAAACTCACATTTGCTCAGCTTGGCGTATAACTTATGGTCTCTCAGAGTCGCCAAGACCAGCCGCAAATGTCGATCATGCTCTTCTGCATCCTTAGAATACACCAAAACATCGTCTATAAAGACAATCACAAACTTATCTAGAAAATCCTTGAAAACTCTGTTCATCAAATCCATAAAAGCTGAGGGCGCATTAGTCAAACCGAATGACATAACCAAAAACTCAAAATGCCCATGACGAGAGCGGAACGCCGTCCGCGGAACATCTGACTCCCGAATCCTCAACTGGTGATAGCCCGAACGAAGATCTATCTTGGAAAACACGGCACTACCACGCAGTTGGTCAAACAAATCGTCAATTCGCGGCAAAGGGTACCTGTTCTTAATCGTAACCTTGTTCAGCTCTCTATAGTCGATGCATAACCTCATCGACCCATCCTTCTTTTTAACAAACAGCACTGGCGCACCCCAAGGCGAAGAACTTGGCCTTATAAAGCCTTTTTCCAACAATTCATCCAGCTGAATTCGCAACTCTTCCAGCTCTCGCGGGGCCATCCGGTACGGCGCCTTAACGATAGGACGCGTACCTGGCTCCAAATCTATTACAAACTCGACATCTCAATCGGGTGGAAGACCGGGAAGATCGTCGGGAAACACATCAGAAAAGTCACGCACCACAGGAATCTCTTCCAAACGGGGCACACTAACAATCGACCCTACCAGAGAAACCACACAGGCAAAACAGCCAGAAACAAGCAACTTCCGAGCACGCACCGCAGAAATGATTGGAGACTCCTGGAGAGAATACCCAAAAACGCTCCCTGGCTGACCGTTGTCTTTGACGAAGTCCAAGCGCTTACCCTTGCACTGGATCACAGCATCGTACCTTGACAACCAGTCCATGCCCAAAATAACGTCAAAGTCCTCCAGGTCAATCACCTTCAAATCTGCCTTGGCTAGAAAATCTCCCAACAAAATCGGACAATCAAGGATACCCAGGTCCGTAACCACAGAGTCACCGGAGGGGAACTTAACGCAGAAGGCACCACCAACACGCTCTAGGCTCAAACTGAACCGCTCCACAAAGGCTTTAGCCGCAAACGAGTGGGTAGCACCGGAATCGAAGAGAACGCGCGCCCAGCGGTTCTTTACCTTAAATCGCCCTACGAATTGCATACGCATCTAAGGCAACAAGCGCTAAAACGAAAACTACAACCGAAAAGAGAACGTAACGAAACGACTGGGGAGGAGTCGAACCTGAGATAACCTGGGTCGAGGTCTGCGCTTCGTCTGCCGAGAGCACATTCAGCTTACCTTTTCCTTTATCCACCCGCTGAGGCGGTGGCAGAGCCTGGAGGGGAACTGGCTGCAGAATAGACTGGGTCTGAGGGCACCTTGTCTTGAGGTGACCCTTCTGGCCGCACTGAAAACAGACCTTATCTTTTAACCAACAACGGGCAGCCTCATGCCCTTTCCTTCCACACAAGGCACACACCAAATCTCCCCTAGAAGTACCCTGAATCGCGTGCACCTGTTCCTTCTTCTGCGCTCCCAACCTTTTGAAACACTTCTCAAAGGGGTGGCCCGGCCGGCCACAAAAGCTACAAATCTCTTTGACCTTCTTCCTTGCGACAGCATCAGGTTCCTGAGGGCTCTTCCCTCTTCCGGACTTCCGCTTATCTTTCCTTAACTGCTGGCCTCTATTCTTGGCATTCTCAATGGCCTCAACTCTCAAAGCAGCTTCAACCGCACTAGCGTAACTGACTGCTCCATAGGCATTCGCTAACTGCTGTATGTCGCTTCTTAGTCCACCCAGAAATCGCTTAACTCGGTCTGCCTCAACACTCACCAGACCCGGAGCAAACCGACTCAACTTACTAAACTCAATCTCATACTCACTAACCGTGAGTTTCCTCTGCTTTAAGTGAAGAAAGTCGTTCATTAGCCGGTCCCGTTCGACTGAAGGCAGAAACTTACTTAACAACAGCACCTTAAATGACTCCCAAGTGCAACCTGCCACTAAGCTCTCTTTCTCCCTCAGCCACCAATTCTTTGCCAAGCCCTTGAGCTGGTAAGCCGCGAGCATCACTCTCTGATCGTCCGTAATCCCTGAGTACGAGAACATCTCCTCAATGGTAATCAGCCAATCATCCAGAATCATGAAATCTGCCTGGCCATCATAGGTAGGGGGTCTCAGCCGCTGAAATTGGGATATAAACGCCATCTCCGGAGGCACTACAACCAAAGGCACGGGAGGAGCAGGAGGGGCAGGGACAGCTACCCCCTCTGTGGGGTTCTGAGCTCTCGGGGGCTGTCCCGCCACAACTGCTACAAGGGACTGAATCTGAGCCTACATAGCCACTACCTGCCTCGATAACTCCTCATTACTCTGCCGCAAGCTTTCTACCAATGCATCGCTTTGCGCTCCTGACGTCTCACCCTCGGATTGTGGGGTCGATCTCGTCGCAGGGCGTCTCGCCATCCTAAAATCGCACAAACTTTAGACAAACCCTAGCCCAACAACTAGAACCAAACTACCCGGTACAGACAAACACACTTGAATATGAACTTCAACTGCAAAACTTGCTCTTGGAGTTGTTTTTACCATGATGATGTTATGATTATCCTAAGATGGTTCACCACCATCATACTGACTCATGTGCCTAAACCATGAATGCATGCATTTGTATTCCTTTTTGACTCAAAACCATGTGTGTACATATGTCATCTTGCAAATCTTTAGCTTGGCACGTTGTGCTTATGAAATGATATGCTATGCATGATGTGCTATGCATTCTAAAAAGGCCTTAGTGCATGCCATGGGCGGCGTACACATGAAAATGTTATGCATCCCATACTACATAACATTCCCATGTGACGAGAAAAGAAAACGTGCTAGCCGCATTCATGTGGTGAGGTTATGCATCCCATACTACATAACCCTCACATGTTGCCTCCTATGGTGGATCCATATACAAACACATATTATGCATCCCATACTACATAATATGCCATGTATACTTCTTCATGCTCATGAGTGTAGTGTTCGTGCTTCGGCCAAGACGTGCTGATGACATATCGGTGTGTGAATGGTATGATGCTAAACACTAATGCTGACAAGGGAAAGGTTGCCCAACCATTTGTCAAGCAACCTCCCTCTGATACCAACTGTCACAGCCCGCATTTTCTCAATGGTAAAGATCGTATCAGAGTAGGAGAAAACACGCGCTGTGATGCCACGTCGTGCAGGGGATAACTACACACGCTCAGGCAAAACTCCAGACGTTAGATTTTAAGGAAAAGTTGTTAATTAAGTATGAAAGAGAATCAGTTTTGTTGAATGGCCGTACCCCTCGACTCGGTGGATCAGCTACTCCACAGTTAAAACTATATTTATACGCAGCAGAAAAATATTTTGGTTCAATTAAATTGACGCCCTAAAAGAGCATAAGGGTCCCCGGGGGACGACTTACGCGCACACGACCCTAAGGTGAATAAAGTAGGTATATATAAAAAAATAGTGTTTTACGCTGAGGAAAAGTAGTGTCTTTGTTTTAGAAAACATGTTATGCATGAAGTACATATATTAATACTTTAGATTTTAAAATATCTAACATGCAGCCTAGCATAAATCCTTCCCAGAAGCAAGTAACCAACCTCAAAAAGGCAAAAAAAACAGCAGTTTAGATTCATATTCAGCATCACAAAAGCCACCAGTGGGCGCCAACAACCTGACAAGAACCCACTGGCGAGTATGTAAGTCTATACAGAAGAGTAAAGAACTACCTCACAACAACGGGGATCAGCAATCTCAGCTACCCTAGAGGCCAACAACAAGCCCCTCCAAAGAACTAGCCGCTGAACTGGCTACAACCTGGACCTGAGGCATTCAAGAAAAGAACACCTCAGCAAGGAAACAATCACAAGCAAATAGAGCATTAGGTTAATGAGCAATAAGATGAAGGGGTATCAACCCGACAACAAGCTGCTATAAGGAAAAGAAAAAGGAAAGGCAGTAAGAAAAGAGTACTGTCTAAAACACCGCAGAGCACTCCAAGGGCGAGCATTAAAACCAACATACCCTACCAATAAAGCCTGCAACAGCATCAAGACGTATACATATGCCAAAAGAAAGGAAAGCATAAACAGGAAAGGGACTAACAGTCCTAACACATGGGTAAGTGGCAGTGGTCAAACATGGGTCTGATTGCATAACTAGAATCAGACCCAAAAAGGGCTAAGGGGTCAAACAGTGGCAGCTTTAGGGTCCCACACACACCAACCCAAACCGGGGCAAAAGGCGGTGGCCACAGCTCTCCACATAAAACCACCCCTCTAGAGGCCACCAAACTCCACCACCTTCCACGACCCAAGAGTCGGCATGCAGAAATTTGCCGACTACCCAAAGCACCCCCCCAAGGGAAAAAGTCATTCTAACAATCCTAAGGAACACACGAACCCAAGCCAAAACGTCGGGTCCTACCGACGCGGCCTTGCACACCTAACCAAACCAACCTCGAGTCTACCTGACCCCAAGACAAGCGCAGCACCAGTGTCGACACGATGTGTCGACACCTCGACAAGCCGGTGTCGACACAAGGTGTCGACACTGCCACTGCTGGTGTCGACACCAAGTGTCGACACCACTGCAGCCAGTGTCGACACATGGTGTCGACACTGCCACTGCTGGTGTCGACACCAAGTGTCGACACCACTGCAGCCAGTGTCGACACATGGTGTCGACACTGCCACTGCTGGTGTCGACACCAAGTGTCGACACCACTGCAGCCAGTGTCGACACATGGTGTCGACACTGCTACTGCTGGTGTCGACACCAAGTGTCGACACCACTGCAGCCAGTGTCGACACTGCCACTGCTGGTGTCGACACCAAGTGTCGACACCACGACTGGCCCGACACCAAGTGTCGACACCAAGTGTCGACACCAAGTGTCGACACCAAGACTGGCCGGTGTCGACACAACAGTGTCGACACCCCAGTTGGCAACAGGAGCCAGATCCAGCAAACGACCAAAAACGGGGACGGGGAAAAAATTCTCTTCTCTCTCGAGTACGAACTCCATCGGCAATGGTACCTACTCGACCTAGACCGAACCAAAACTGCCCCTAATAGACGAAATCCCTCAGGAAAACTGAGATTTTCTGGACCTTCCTACACTAACCATGGCATGATCGGGAACAAGCCCTAGCTTACACCTCAGATCTACACAAAAGAGATAAAAGATTAAATCAAAAGAGGCCCAACCAAGTCATCAAAAAGACTCCGGCTAGCTGGGGAATCTTGCTAACAGGCTACAAACAGGCTACACAGGGAACCCTAAGAGCTAAGAGCACGCTCTACAACGGCAAAAAGCCGGAAATACGCCATCGTAACGCCAGCCAAAGATCAAACAAAACATAGAAAAACTGGGGGCGTTACATTGGACCCAAAAACATAACATGGCTATTTTTCCTGGACTACCACTCCAGTACTTCCTGCTACTCCATTTCGCAGGCATAACCCGTTGACTCCTTAAACTACATGTTTATCACGGAGTCTTCTCCGGTTCGTATGCAACATCACCAGTCCAGACCAACCTGTCCAGATGGGCTTCACACAGCATGCCTATTCCGTACTCCATTTCTGGATCTATATGCTAACAAAGGGGATTTCAAGCATCCGCCCAACGATTCCCAAAATCAGCCACCTCTTAGTGGGGGAAATCACAAAGCTATGCCAAAAAGAAGCCTTCACATGGCTAGGAAGAAAAGTCGTTACCCTTGACGACCGCTTCGGTGCCATGAACTCAAAGCTTGCTTGCAAGACTCGCAAGAACGTTTCCTCCGCAACGCCGGCTTCGGAACTCTTGTCGGTAAACCGCAGCACCACCAGCAGCAGCCCTTCCCCTTCTTCCTCCTCCTTTCTCTCTCTCTTTCTCTCCTTTGAAGAAAGATAAAGGCTAAGAAACAAATGAGCTTAAGCTCTCAGTTTTGACCTTTAGGAAAAAGAGGAAAGAAGCTTCAGCCCTTGGATCCAGGCTGAAGGAATGGACGGCTACGATTGTGCCAAAAACACTGATTTTGACCTGACACGGCCTGTGACACGGCCGTGTCCCAGGCCGTGTGCCTCAAGCGGTGGTCAACCGACTTATCCAAACCAGTGACACGCCCATGGGACACGCCCGTGTCATGGGCCTTGTCACCAACACGCCTTCAGACACGCCCGTGTCTGTGGCCGTGTGCCTGGGTGAAAAAAATCCCAAAACATCTCGAGACTTCACACGGCCTGTGACACGCCCGTGTCCCAGGCCGTGTGCCCAGACACGGCACAAAGACACGCCCTGTCGAACTCCTTCGGCGGGCTGAGTTCGTCGACCTGATTTGACACGCCCTGTGACACGCCCGTATCACAGGCTGTGTTCAACCTCTCGACACTCAACACTTACGTCTCGACACTCGACGATCGTCGAGTAAAAATCGTCGAGCACACGACACGGCCTTGGACACGCCCGTGTCCTGGGCCGTGTGCCTCCTCTCGACACATCGTCGAGCGAAAAATCGTCGAGACAGAGGCCGATCGTCGACACAACCTCGACACGCCCTGCGACACGCCCGTGTCGCAGGCCGTGTCAGCTGACACGCCCTGGGACACGCCCGTGTCCCAGGCCGTGTCACCCAAAAATTCCTATTTCAGAAATTTGGACTGTTACAATCCTCCCCTCCTACAAGAAATTTCGTCCTCGAAATTCCGACATAGGAAGGCAACAGTAACCAGCATGAAAAATGTTACAACATACAAAATTTTATGTTACAACATCCTTTTTACAAATGACAAAAACAGCTCAGGGAACTCTTCTCGCATGGTTTGCTCTCGCTCCCATGTCAGTTCTTCACGGCCGCAGTTGTCCCACCGGACTTTTACCATACCGATCGTCTTGTTCCGCGACTGTTTCTCGGCTCGATCTTCGATCTGAATGGGTCGAACTCTCGTTGTTAGCCCATACTCCACCGGCACACGATCATTCGCGATCACTTGAGCTGGATCTTTCCCGGCCTTCCGCAGCACCGAGATGTGAAATATATCATGGAACCCACCCAAGTCTGCCGACAGAGCTAGCCGATAAGCCGCTTCGCCAATTCGCTCAACCACTTCAAAGGACCCAAATATCTTGGACTCAACTTTTTCAATCGTCGAATCCTGGAGACACCTTTGAATGGCTTGATCTTCAAGTAGACCCAATCGCCAACCGCAAATTCCACGTTCCGGTGCTTGGCGTTGTAGTACTTCGCTTGTCGATCTTGAGCAATAAGCAATCTCTCTCGAATAGTCCGGATGGTTGAGTTTTCCTCATCAACCTCATTTGGTTTAAACACCCGAGCTTCGCCTGCTTCTACCCAAGCCAAGGGAGTACGACACTTCCTTCCATATAGAGCTTCATATGGTGTCATCCCAATGCTTGCCTGGTAGCTATTATTATAAGCAAACTCTACCATATAGAGATGATCTTCCCATCTCTTTCCGAAGTCAAGGGCGCACATCCGGAGCATGTCCTCCATTGTTTTGTTGGTACGTTCAGTTTGGCCATCCGTTTGGGGATGAAAGGCCATACTGAAAGTCAATTTTGTGCACAACAGTCGGTGAACTAGCTTCCAATCATTTGACGTGAATCGCCCATCTCACAAAAGAAGTCGGCCACGACTTCGAGAGGGAAAGACCAAGACAACCGATACCAAAAATGTAACAACCACATCCGTTCATATGATATATTCTAGAAGGTCCGGTCGGGGCCCCACAGGATATATCACAAAACAGTCGGTGAAGGTACAGGATGATACTAGAGTCGCGCATCGCACCTAACACAAAGCATTCTAGCGGAAGCCTAGACTACAACTTGAACTCCTCATGAATGTCCAAATATAAAACTCCACATTTTATAGACTATAGGAATGTCTTACAACAAGTACAAAGAGCTGGCCCTATGGCCTTACATGGCTTTCAAACAGTGGCTTCAACAAATTGGCGCGCAGGCCGGCCACAAGAAAAGAAACTACACAAAAGTAACACATTTAGCCTTCGAGGGCTAGCAGCAAACGCAGCAACAGCAGCAGCAACCTTTATGCGTCCTGCTCGGCTCTCCAGCACCTGTACAGGGACAATCCACCCAACGATGGCAAACAAAAGCAACGGTCAGCGTTCAGCTGACCAAATTATAACGACCCTACCCCTTCTCTCGGGGCAGCGGTATGTTTCCCTGCAGGCATAGCAAATCACAAGTATGGCAAGATCTATCATCCAAATGTGCTTTCACGCACACAAGCCATCACAACCGTTCGCCACCCGGCCCAACGGTCCGTGCACTCAGGGCACATTCTTGGTGTTCTGGCAAAACTCTTACCCACCACCGTATCAGGGTCACAACCCAACGGTAAATCTCTTGAGCATTTACTCCATGGCGTGCAGCCGGAGTTTTATAGTCTTAGTGAACCGGGATGGCCTGTAGCCCCCCGTTGTATCACGGCGCGCAGGCCTAAGACTCTTGCTATGCGCTCCAACAGACCGCACTTTCTGGTCTCTCGTCGGACGGACATAACCGACAGGTCGGAGGATCGAAACCTCCCTCTGATACCAAAAATGTAACAACCCCATCCGTTCATATGATATATTCTAGAAGGTCTGGCCGGGGCCCCACAGGATATATCACAAAACAGTCGGTGAAGGTACAGGATGATACCAGAGTCGCGCATCGCACCTAACACAAAGCATTCTAGCGGAAGCCTAGACTACAACTTGAACTCCTCATGAATGTCCAAATATAAAACTCCACATTTTATAGACTATAGGAATGTCTTACAACAAGTACAAAGAGCTGGCCTTATGGCCTTACATGGCTTTCAAACAGTGGCTTCAACAAATTGGCGCGCAGGCCGGCCACAAGAAAAGAAACTACACAAAAGTAACACATTTAGCCTTTGAGGGCTAGCAGCAATCGCAGCAACAGCAGCAGCAACCTTTATGCGTCCTGCTCGGCTCTCCAGCACCTGTACAGGGACAATCCACCCAATGATGGCAAACAAAAGCAACGGTCAGCGTTCAGCTGACCAAATTATAACGACCCTACCCCTTCTCTCGGGGCAGCAGTATATTTCCCTGCAGGCATAGCAAATCACAAGTATGGCAAGATCTATCATCCAAATGTGCTTTCACGCACACAAGCCATCACAACCGTTCGCCACCCGGCCCAACGGTCCGTGCACTCAGGGCACATTCTTGGTGTTCTGGCAAAGCTCTTGCCCACCACCGTATTAGGGTCATAACCCAACGGTAAATCTCTTGAGCATTTACTCCATGGCGTGCAGCCGGAGTTTTATAGTCTTAGTGAACCGGGATGGCCCGTAGCCCCCCGTTGTATCACGGCGCGCAGGCCTAAGACTCTTGCTATGCGCTCCAACAGACCGCACTTTCTGGTCTCACGTCGGACGGACATAACGCAGGTCGGATCCTCCACCCCCCGTTGCTCAAATCGTCTTGCCTTCTCCGAGTACAACATACTCATGGCTATATCAAAGGCGCGGGTAGGTCTCACCGATCCTGTTCTGGCATTCAAGCCTAGGCATATCCCGATACCCATTTCCTTAGCACAACAGCGGGTCTTTCCTGGGCCTCCCAGTACTTCCTGTGACTCGCTGCACAGGTGGACACCGCACAAGCACAAATGTCAGGGGTCTTTCCTGGCTATCATGCCAGTACTTCCTGTTACTCGCTTCACAGGTGGACACCCTACGACATCAAGCATCACAAAGGGCATTTCCTGGTCACACCAGTACTTCCTGTGCCTCATTCACAGGTTGGACCCAAAAACATAACATGGCTATTTTTCCTGGACTACCACTCCAGTACTTCCTGCTACTCCATTTCGCAGGCATAACCCGTTGACTCCTTAAACTACACGTTTATCACGGAGTCTTCTCCGGTTCGTATGCAACATCACCAATCCAGACCAACCTGTCCAGATGGGCTTCACACAGCATGCCTATTCCGTACTCCATTTCCGGATTTATATGCTAACAAAGGGGATTTCAAGCATCCGCCCAACGATTCCCAAAATCAGCCACCTCTTGGTGGGGGAAATCACAAAGCTATGCCAAAAAGAAGCCTTCACATGGCTAGGAAGAAAGTCGTTACCCTTGACGACCGCTTCGGTGCCATGAACTCAAAGCTTGCTTGCAAGACTCGCAAGAACGTTTCCTCCGCAACACCGGCTTCGGAACTCTTGTCGGTAAACCGCAGCACCACCAGCAGCAGCCCTTCCCCTTCTTCCTCCTCCTTTCTCTCTCTCTTTCTCTCCTTTGAAGAAAGATAAAGGCTAAGAAACAAATGAGCTTAAGCTCTCAGTTTCGGCCTTTAGGAAAAAGAGGAAAGAAGCTTCGGCCCTTGGATCCAGGCTGAAGGAATGGACGGCTACGATTGTGCCAAAAACACTAATTTTGACCTGACACGGCCTGTGACACGGCCGTGTCCCAGGCCGTGTGCCTCAAGCGGTGGTCAACCGACTTATCCAAACCAGTGACACGCCCATGGGACACGCCCGTGTCATGGGCCTTGTCACCAACACGCCTTCAGACACGTCCGTGTCTGTGGCCGTGTGCCTGGGTGAAAAAAATCCCAAAACATCCCGAGACTTCACACGGCCTGTGACACGCCCATGTACCAGGCCGTGTGCCCAGACACGGCACAAAGACACGCCCTGTCGAACTCCTTCGGCGGGCTAAGTTCGTCGACCTGATTTGACACGCCCTATGACACGCCCGTGTCACAGGCCGCGTTCAACCTCTCGACACTCAACACTTACGTCTCGACACTCGACGATCGTCGAGTAAAAATCGTCGAGCACACGACACGGCCTTGGACACGCCCGTGTCCTGGGCCGTGTGCCTCCTCTCGACACATCGTCGAGCGAAAAATCGTCGAGACAGAGGCCGATCGTCGACACAACCTCGACACGCCCGTGTCGCACGCCGTGTCAGCTGACACGCCCTGGGACACGCCCGTGTCCCGGGCCGTGTCACCCAAAAATTCCTGTTTCAGAAATTTGGACTGTTACATCTGATCAAGGTGTTAACCTTTTAATGATCAACCTCGCTTTGATACCAATTGAAAGTGTCTGAGTTGTCTACCTAAATCACCTAGAGGGGGTGAATAGGTGAGATGTGCGTCTTTTGTGGAATAAAAATTTAAGATCTATACACGTAATTATCTACCAATCAATCACAGACGACATAAGATTTATTGCGGTTCCCCAACCTTGGGTACATCCACTTTCCCTCACCGATCTAGCAATACACTAGACTCGGCTACTCCACTATCTCGGATTAAAAACCAATCCTACGCCTCGAAACAACGTTCCTACAATCTCGATCCACAAAACGGATCTACACTCGGAAGATAAAACTTCCTACAATCTTGGAGACAAAGGCTCCTATACTCGGAGAAAATTCTCCTACAAGAATGAAATTGAAAGTATGTAGAAATACAAACAGTAAAAACTTTTTCAGATCTGCAAATAATTGGCCTGGATCTTCTTCCTTAAACTTTGCGGTTTTATCAGAGAGGTTGAAGAAGAATCTCGGCAAAGACACAATCTGAACTTTCTTGGCTTCACATGATCAGATAGATGATGAAGAATTGAACGACGATCACGATCTGTGAATCTTCTTGATCTGAATCCTCTGAAATCGAAAACCCTAGCCGGATGTGAGCAATGAAGATCGGCGGCGGCAGCTTTCATTTTTAAAGAGAGAGAGAGATTCAGAAAAGTCTTAGAATAATCTTGACAACCTTGGTTAGGGTTTGTCTGCTTCTGACAAGACTTTATATAGGATCTTCAATAACAGTCATAATTAATCTTAATGACGTACATGTGGACCAATCACGTCAAGCCTGTTCAAAAATTCTGTCAATTCTGTACTTAACGAATTTTCTAAAAAAAGAAACTAATATACTCGAGTGAAGATTGACCTACTCGAGTACTTTATAAGACTACTAGAGTGAATAGAAGAGAACTACTCGAGTAAGTTACTTAGAGAAAATCCGGAATTGAAGGGAAGCAACTCGAGTACAAAGAGACTTACTCGAGTGCTAAAACAGTTACTCGATATGTGGATTTTGACTACTCGAGTACAAGAAATACTACTCGAGTAAAGAGAAATAAACTACTCGAGAGGTAGAGGAACTACTCCAGTTATGGACTTAGAATATTTTCTGGAAGAAAGATCTGGGTTACTCGAGTAGTGAAACTGAACTACTCGAGAGGATAACAACTACTCGATTATATAGAAATAGTTACTCGAGTAATGGACTTAGAAAAGTTTTGAGGGAAGAGAATCTTGTTACTCGAGTATTTACTCTGTACTACTCGAGTAGTAGATGTACTACTCGAGTACATGAATTTGACTACTCGAGTGAGGAAGAATTACACGGAAACCAGTCTTCTATAACTCGAGACAAAAGAATAAACTACTCGAGTACTTATATGACTACTCGAGTAATTTACTTAGAAAACTTTCTGGAGAAGAAATTCTGTTAACTCGAGAATGAGAAGGAATCTACTCGAGTAGTTGACTTAGCTACTCGAGAGCTAACATCCTTGCTTGAGTACAAAGATTCTTACTCGAGTATAAACTAAGCAATTCACTCGAGTATGCAAGGACCTACTCGAGTAAAATACTTAGTAAAATTCTTTCAACATAAATTTTCTTCTTTAATGAATACAACACAAATCTTTCTCCAATTAGTCCTAGTGCTTGAATATGAAGTGTATCTCAATAGAGAGGCTACACATGATTCAACACCATGGATCACATAATGAGAGATTACATTGTATGGTCCTGTGTTTGGTAACCCATTGTAGACTGACATTGGTCTACACTTGGCATTATAATCCTGCAAACAGATAACTTAAACAAAGCATCAAATACAACTTAATTCATTTTAGTTCAAGGGTGACTTCATCAAATCTGGGTTAATGTGGATACAATACCCAACACATATACTAGGTAGTTTTGCTCATGTTTCTTAAACTAGCGAGAGGCTTAAGCTATCACGTGCCCATTCTGCATCAGAACGACACCCATCCACTGATACGACGCCTCCGTATAAACATGAAATCATTCCTTCCCAGATGGAAGGGCAAGGATAGGAGCCAAGGTAAGCTGACCCTTCAAATCTTGGAAGTTAGCCTCGCACTATGGTGTCCAAATAAAAGGCATCTCCTTCTTCGTCAAAGATGTGAGTGGGAGAGCTATCCGGGAGAATCCCTCTACGAACTTTCGGTAGTAACTGATAAGCCCTAGGAAACTCCTCACATCAGTGGCCGTCTTCAGCGGTGGCCAATCCCATACTATCTGAACCTTTGCCGGATCCACTGTCAGCCCTGCTTCACTGATAATATAGCACAAGAAATCCATGTCCTTCATCCAAAACTGGCACTTGTTGAACTTGGCATATAGACTGTGCTCCCGGAGCCTCTCTAGAGTCAGTGACAGATGACACGCATGCTCCTCCTCGGTCCTCGAATAGATGAAGATATCATTAATTTATACTATGATGAAGACGTCCAGATAGACCTCGAATACCCGATTCATCAAACTCATGAACGCGGAAAGTGCGTTCGTGTGCCCGAAAGGCATCACGGTGAACTCGTACAACCTATATCTACTACTGAATGCGGTCTTCGGGATGTCCTCCTCCTAAATCTGCAATTGGCAGTATCCTGACCTCAGATCCAGCTTCGAAAACCAGTGAGCTCCCTCTAACTCATCAAACAACTCGTTAATCCTAGGAAGAGGATATGTGTTCTGGACCGTCAGCCTATTTAGTTCCCTATAGTCAATGCACAGTAGAGTGTCCCATCCTTTTTCTTCACGAACAACACTAGAGCCCCCCATGGTGTAGAGCTTAGTCGGACAAATCCGACTTCCACTAGCTCCTGCACCTTACTTCGAAACTCCACCAACTCCTTCGGGTCCATCCGATAAGGAGCTCTGGATACCAGCTTAGCCGCCGGTACGAGCTGTACCTGAAAATACTTCTCTCGATGCAGCAGCAACCCTGACAACTTCTCCAGAAATACATTAGCAAAATCCCGCACCACCGGAATACTAACAATGGTATACTTGGCCTCGGCCATCTCAAACAGCACCTGATAGACTTCTTCTCCCTACAAATGGGCCTTGACAGCATGAATAAAAGAGAGTAGAAGGCAAGAAGCTGAGACAATACCTTAGAACGTCGGGTAAGTGTTGTCGTATCTCAACACGACCCTTCTTGCTGGGCAATCAATCTGCGTATGGTTCTAGGTGATCCATGTCATGCCCAGGACGAGATCAAAATCCGACATCCTCAGGATCGTTGACGGGGCCTCATAAGTTACATCATCAATGGTCACTCATATAACGCACTTGGTCGTAGAATGGATCTCCGTCCAGTTGGGGAGACACACCCTCCTAAGGACTCCCTCAAAGCTCTCGATCTGGTCTAGGTCTCTGATAAACTCCTCCGAGACAAAATTATGTGATGCTCCCATGTAAAATAAGGTATTGGCAGGCTTGCCACACAACATCACTATCCCTAAGTTAGTTAAGTTTTTCTTCTTAGATATCTAGTTTCAGATTCTTCCCTAATTCTACAGTTCTATATTCATGTAATCTAACTTCTAGAAAGGAAAGAAACTTTAAATCACCGGCGTACCTGCTATCACCCGCTTTGGGTTTCGAGGCTGAGCTAGATCCAAGGCATATACCTGCCCTCTATCCTGTCTGCGGTCAACACCCTAAAATCCACGTCCTCGGCTGCATCCTCGACCACCAAACTGTCGTGCAGGTGGGGCATCCTGAAGTGCTGGTGGGGGTGATTCCCTCATGGGGCAGTTCCTCCGCATGTGCCCCAGTTGGTTGCACCGAAAGCATGTCAGTGCTTCCTCCACTGCCCTCGATATCTCCCGCATCTGCAAGGGCTGAGGAGCTAACACCACCTAGTTTCTCTGCTCTTGTCTGTCCTACTGGCGTGGTTGATCCCCATTCCTCCTTTACCCTATGACACGACCTTTGGGCTAATCTCTCCTGCCTCCAATCACTGAGTCATTACTCGGTCTCTTTCGGCCCCAGACTGTAAGCTGGTCTGCCTCCATCTTCTTGGCCATCTCTAAGATCCTGGCCAAGCTCCCGTCAAAAAAGAAGAGGAGGGTCTGCCTCATGTTATCGTGAAGGCCCTTGTAGAACCTCTTCGCGTAGCCCGCGTCACCCAGCTGATATGAATCCGCAAAGCGGGCTAGATGCGTGAACTCCCGATAGTATTACAACACCGTCCTGTTGACCTACCTCAATTGTAGGAACCTGTCCTTTAACTCATCCCTCGCCGACTGTGGTATAAAATGCTCCAATAGAGCTGCTCTGAACTCCTCCCAGGAAATGTTCGCGCAATCCACTCCGGCGAAGGTGGTGTCTAATAGTGAGTTCCACCATCTCTTCGCATACGACTCCAACCAGGAAACTGTCAAGGCTACTGCCTCCTCCATCAGGCATCGAATTCCAGCCAGTATCTCGTAGATAATATCCAGCCACTCCTCTGTATAGACTGTTGACTCCGTCCCTAGGTAGGATGGAGGAGAAAGCCCCTGGAAGACGCTCAGCCAGTTAGCCACGGGATTGGCTGAGGAGCCGGAGCATGCTGAGCCCTGAAAGCCTCCAAGATGGCGGTCAGTGTCTATCCCATCTCTGTCTACTGGAACGGAGTCGGAGCTGGTGGGGGTGGAACCGTGTTCTGTGCCTGAGGTGTACCCAATTGAGGGTTAGGGTTCGCCGAAGGCTACAAGAAAAATTCCAATTGTTAGTTGATATATAAGTGGAACTAATGAAAAAGTGGACTTTTGCGTGTGGTTCCCTTTATGGGCACACCATTTCTTTTGCTGCTAGTTTGTCCCTAAACTAAGCTTGCGCGGGGTGGCCTATGGTTTTGTGGAATTCTTCTCTTTGGATCAAGGTTGACTCCGATACAAGTTTGTAAAACCCCATTTTTTTGCTATGCTGCCAAATCTTATGCCCAGAACCTCCGTTTTGCTGTGACACTGACACTCAGGAGGGTCGCCACTACAAAACGTTGATTCTGCCGGCATTGATGATCATCAAGAAGTAGAAATACAAACAAGTCAAGTCTACAAAATCACCACACAGATATCTATATGAGCATAAATCACAGAAAAGTACACAGAGATAAGGTACTGAAACAGAATAATAAAGTAGAAATATAAATGGGCTCATGCCCGGTACATCATGTTCTCACTACAACACTCTCACGGAAGCTAAGTAAAACTAACACTCACGGAGCCAGAAGCCGGTGCTCCTATGCTAGACTGGCCCACCTCCATATACATCGCGCTCCGCTGGTGTTGCATCTCCTACTGCTGCTCCCTGTCTCCCATCTGGAGCCCTTGAAATGTTTGGTCCACCAACCGTTAGTCATAAAGAATAAGCCAACTATCATCCCCGCCTCGCCCCCGTTACTTCTAGGCACCGTGCGGGAGGAGAGATAGGGAAGCTTATGAGGGTGGAGAGTAGGCAAAATCAGGTGACGGTGATCCTAAGCTAGCAGATTATATAGTACAAAAATTACAAGAGTTTAACTAGCAGTTCTTTGTCAAGTAGAGAAGAAAATGGGGTAAAAAGTAAGGTGCACCATAAAGAAAATAACAGGTATATAATTAACCTTAACTTATATGAATGTCCATACAAACTTATAAGTTAAGTGGTCTTTTGCAAGCCTCCCATCATATAAGTTATCTCATACTAGTTTATAAGATGTGGTGTCAGGTTAAATGCAGGTATGTGTATTGTGATATGTTATGACATGACTCATGCAAGTGCAACACACGCACACGACTTTATGCGTATAGACCTTTAGTTCCCCGATTTTGGAAGCTAGCTTCACTCCCAGGAGCCTCCGTAGTTGACAACGAAGACAGTGGATTTGGTCACCCCACTCCTAGGCGGGTATTCACACTACCAGGCCTAGACCTTTCATACGCCTCTGAAGGACACAATAGAGTCACCACGTACTATGTTGACCAACCACCAGTCTTTTCCTTAGCTAAGTGTAAAACATACCTGCTGAGTTATCGTATCGACGTCGGTGTGAACGACCATCAAATAACAAAGACCCACCACTTTATGCACATGCATCCATGAATTTCTGAGCCATTGGCTCCCCGGACTAACCTGTCTGTTATAACTACCTTCTGAGCTTACGCTCGCCGGGACAACTTGCCCACTTCTTCAGCCACCGAGCCTACCGCTCAGATAACCCAACCAAGCTAACCTCCTAGAGTCATTGGGATGAGTGAAAGTGAAGTCCTAGTATTTCTAGTTGCTCTTTAATATTTTAATCTTATGGTTTAAGGATAACCTTGGACTGCCCAGGGCATTCCCTATGAAGGGCTCTCGGGGGCACTAGGAACTACGATGGGCTAAAGCCCAAAGCTCCCTTTTGCAAGGTACTTATTATTATTGGTAACTACCAATGTCCAAACCCTCTTGGCATTACACTTGAACTGACCCTAAGTGTATTTAGACTCTTTCTCCAAGGAAAGACGATCCTCCGTCAATCCCGAGTACAACCTTGCCTCCAGTCAACCAGGATCTCACTACCTGCCTCCCATTGGTGGCTTTATTCATTCTCAATCAGACCAGGTACACCAACTACCCTTTCTCATACTAGGTTCATATGATACCTTAGTTCTACAGTTTTTTAATTTGTACAGACCTATTGAGCTACATGGTGTGCATGCATGGTGACCCCTCCAATTATTCATCCAAATGACCTAAGATTATTACTGAGGGTCTATCATGATATTTTAATGTTAATTCAAAAGATAACATTTTTCCTAATTTATTTGACATTTATTATATTTTCTGCAAAATTAGGTCATCTGTGCTTTTGAACAACAAGTATACTTCTCTCCAGGTACGACCTTAGAAAAATTATGGCAGGTGTATTCCATCAAAATAATAGTAAATACTGAAATTCGCAATTTTCCAAAAAGGTTTTTAACCTCCAAATATATATTGACTAAATAACCACAATAATAGGGCAAAACAGGAAATAATAGAATTATGCATCCAAAAATTATAGGAAAATTACCAGATGACCAACATAAGCAGAAGAGACTGCTAATCAAGAATTATTATTTTGCAAGCTTATTTGGTCACATAATTAATTCATCTAATAATCTTCTACATAAGGCACTTTGTGAAATAACTTGTATAAAAAGACTTCCAATAATTTTATAAAAATTCACAAAGCTTAGGAATGTCCTAAAAATTCCTCTGACCAAGTTTCATGAATTTGTAATGGATAAACAACTCATAATAAATTCTTAAGTGATTGGGGAAACTATTAGGATTGTGAAGGAAGTACCATAAATACTAACCCAAATTTCACACTAAAATTTCCAGAGCTTGATAGCAATAATATATGATCAGTGCCTAACTTTCAAGATCATTCGAAGTCCTGTGATGCAGTAATAAAATCAAGAGTAAAAGTGCCCTAAGCGGTCCTAAGTTGTTACAAGAGGGATGTAAGCTCTAAAAAGTCCTAGAATTACTTCATAGGGTTAAATTACACCTTAGTCACGCTTCTATCAAGTGCCAAGGCATTTCGAGGGCATGTAGTCCCATGTCCTTCATTGGGCTCAAACCCCATCCCTACGGCTTACACTAGGGTCTTAGGGTATCTCCACCCCAACCCCCCCCCCCCCCTAAATCCCTTGTGGGCGTGTTCTAGATGATCTTGAGACACTGACAAGATTTCATCTCCTTTGGATGAGTTAAACACTCTAACCATCAAACAATCTTTGCCCTAATTTATCCTTAAGGGACCAAAGTTTGGTCTCACCAATACCTACTCTAATCAACCCCAAATAGATTAATATTTTTACCAGTGTCTTATCATGACTCTAAAAGTTAGCCACCAAAATTTTGGGAACTTATGAGGTAATTAGACCCTCTAATTAACCTAAACATAGATTACTAAAAGTTTACAAAAACTATAGGAAACTGTTCTCCAAAAATCCTATTTTTAGATATGTTAGAGAATAGATAATAGTGACCCCCAGTCCAATTTTCAAGTCATTCTGATGACTGGATTGATGGGGGCATTCAATTTAATCTTTGCTTAACCCTGGGTATAGATTGCACCATTTTGAGTGTTGTGGTCAGACTATAAACCCAAATGGGTTAAAATCAAATTAAAAATAAACTAGACCTTAAGGGCTACAATTTTGTTGATGACCATTTCTCCAGCAGGTAGCTATAAGTATTTTTAATATTTAATTTAATGCACTGCATAAAATGTGGAATATAAACATTTTAAAAGGATATTAATATAAAATAATCCAACACGAATCTTGACGCGCCTTGGACGGAATTAGTTCGTCTTCAAGCTTGAGCTGACGGTCCCGATTCCTCCGTCCTAGAGTACCTTTGGCCATGGATTCCCGGCCATCCGACCACCTCCCTGGCCAGCCACCGCCACCACCACCTCCGTTGAGGTGGGGGGCTACCGCTGGGCGGCGGCACGGCCGTCGGAGAGGCCATTTCCGGCAATCCCGCCACCACACTCTCTCATGGAAATTCTCCAAGATTTCTCACTAGATCGGGCTCAATTAAGCCTGATATCACCCATAGTTGATCTAAGAGGATAGCACAAGGGGAGAGGGGGAGAAATCGACCTTTTGGGATGGTTGAAGCCTTGCCGACCGACGGGACGCCATTGCTGGTGGTGGTGTCGTCGGGTGCTCTATAACTTCTACACAAAAGGGCACAAATTCTTCTGGTGAGTGGAGAAAACGACTCCTCTGAGTCCTCTAAAGGTGTTTAAAGCCTCAGTTGGGGAGGGGAAGGGACACGGCATCAATGACCATTAATGGCCATGAGAGCTCTTTTCGGCCATGGCTTGGGGGGTGAACCTAGGCTTAACTGGGTCGGGAAACGATTGAAAACTTCTCCTATCCCCCCGGGGAGTTGAATCCAACATTGAAGATGAATAGAGAGGCCCTTGGCCTCCCTTGGCCATGAATGACCTCTCTTTTTATCTCCTTCATTAAAAGGGAAGATGGAGCTTTTCTCACCTAATCACTTTTTCCATAAATTCAAGTGGCATTTAAATGAATATCAGGCCCCCCTAGAGCTAGTGGGCCACTTAAATTGGGTTTAGCCCATGTGGAAACCACCCGTCACCACACATCTTCCCAAAACCACGAGGTAGTAGGAAGGGGGGACGGGGGTACATAAACACCAAAGACCACCCGCTGCAGGCGATGTGGGACTAATCCATCCACGGGATGTCGGGGATATTCCGCCACACGGGGGCCCATCGGGTTCAACACCCAGACCTGGAACGCGATGGGGAAGCTCAAATATGCGGTCCCACACACACCCAATCCCGCTGGACCTTGGTTCTCAACACACCCCCGCAGCGGGATGGCTCTGATACCATGTGGAAACCACCCGTCACCACACATCTTCCCAAAACCCCGAGGTAGTAGGAAGGGGGGACAGGGGTACATAAACACCAAGGACCACCTACTGCAGGCGATGTGGGACTAATCCATCCACGGGATGGCAGGGATATTCCGCCACACGGGGGGCCCACCGGGGTCAACACCCAGACCTGGAACGCGATGAGGAAGCCCAAATATGCTGTCCCACACACACCCAATCCCGCTGGACCTTGGTTCTCAACAGCCCAAATGGATTGGATTAGGTTAGGTCAACTTGAGTTGAATTGACCTACCTAGGGTTGAGTTGACTTTGGTCAAATTGACCTTTTGGGTTGATCCTAATGTGTTCTTGGTGACCCATTGGTCTCTCTTTAGGTCCAGGAGGGGTTGGGTAGGGTTAGTTTGACACCTTGGAGGCCACTTGACCTTTAATAGGACACTTTGAACATTCTAGGACTACAGTTGACTTTGGTCAATTTGACCTCTTTAATTGACCCCAATGAGTCCTTGGTGACCCATTGACCTACTTAAGGGTTAGGAAGGTCTAGGTGGGGTCAATTTGGCTAAGGGAAAGTCAATTGACCCTATGTAGGTTTGTTTGACTCATTTAGGATTAGAGTGGATTTTGGTCAACTTGATCATTTGATTGACCCCAATGGGTCCTTAGTGACCCTATGGATCTCCTAAGGGGTTAGGTGTGTTGTGGTGAGGTACTGGAGTCAAGTTGAAGCCCTAAAGTCAAAGATTAGGTTTGGTGATGAGGTTATGCTATAGGCCTTATGCTTAGGTGTGTTGTGACTTCCACCTTCATGCTTTGGTTCACTTGGCCTCTTGAGTTTCATAGGATTTTGTCATGACCTAGTAATGACAAAACCAGTCCTAGGTGTTTAGTAGTTTGAGGGATGTTACAGGTCCTCCCCTCCCCCTCTATTTATAGAGGTCGGAGGGGGGGGGGGTGTCCACGGAAGATTGTAGGGTTGAGAGATTGCCAAAAGCTTTGCCTAATGCGGGGTTTGATGTTTCTTTCCGAGCTCCTAGATCGCTCAAAAAGAGCGGAGATTGTGTATAACTCATATTCATCAAGGGTCAGTGGTGATCGATCAGCAGTCAACAAGTAACACCAGTACATGAAGTCCTGATCAATATTCAATGGTCAGCAGGGGAGGCAATGAGACCTTTCGACGCAAGTGAGGATTGTAAGTTTTCTCAATTATGAGTGAACTAATTCAACCGATTCGTCTTGATCAAGTGTGTGTGTTAGTTCGATTTTGTTTATATCTCCCGCAAGTGTGAGTTAAATTGGTTTGCGTGAATAGTCGAAACCCGTGATAGGCGGACTAGATTATTTCGACCTTCATTACGCAAGCTTGGTCTTCCCTTGACACATGTGGATTAATTGGTTTTAATTTGTGCCCTCGATTCATTTTGCGTGTGCACAAATCATAAATTATGTGAGAGATTATTTGAGATACTTTAGTATTTTCTCCACACTCTCCAAATCTTTCTCCTATTAAAGGGAATAAAGCCGATTATTTTGAGTGTGAAATTCGTCTGTGAACAAGGGTGAATAGAAGTAGCGGTAACTTCTCTCTGTTCTCGTGTTTTTTCCCTTGATTGTAGTTACGGGCTCTTTCCTTCTTCATCTTCTTCAGATCAGGCTACATTTCGACTGACAAGGAGCGCAACGGACATCGGTTGGAGAGTTGTTTTCCTTTCTTTCCCAGAACGCAAGCACGGCTTGACTTTTCATGTCTTGTTTTTCACCCAAAAGGCAGGATACTCTTTTCCTGAAATAAAGTACTGCTTTCATTTCTTACCAAAAAGTGTTTCCGGCCTGCTTTACACTGCTTCCTAAGCATTGGTGCAATGCTCTGTTCAAGAAAGAAGAAGACAACAAACTAAGTGCTCAGTGGGTTTCTTCTCCTTGGAATTAACAATGTTTAGTGCAAGGAGTATATTAAAATCTTCCCGTTGTTGGGTTGAGAGGAGAATTAATAGGAGGGAGAATCGATTTGCACAGTTGATGTCTTCTTCGCCACTAAGTGCGACAGATTTTATCCCAAGAAATACCGGCACATTGTTTAAGGATGTTGTCTACTATGTGACACGAGGCCGAATTCAAAAATGATACGCATTTTATTTTTTGTGTTTGATTTTATAGCGTGCTAAATTTCATTATTAATTCATTACATAGTGATCGCGTAAATTTATAAGTGATTATCATTTGTAACACCGTCGCGTAGGAATTAATTATTTATGTTCATGTCGATCCTGCTCGCATAGACCACATCAAGTCGTTAATTTTTAATCATACATATTCCGCATGTTTGTTACCTTATGCACTTCATTTAAATCTCCAACGAGGATCATGCTCGCCAGAGCGATACTCCACGCAACAGCGCGGGGCGAGCTTCAAAAACCTTTTTAGCATTGGCGAGCTTGGAACAGTACCAGTGGCGAGCAACAACAATACTCGCCTAGCAGGAGACTTCCGACCAACACCACAGGTCCACAGATAATTGTCGGCCAATACTCGCCAGCAACCAAGCCATGTCGCCCGGAGGTAGCAGCCCATGATCGCAGGATTGGGTATTCTCGCCTATAAACCCCCCCCCCCCCCCCCCCCCCCCACAAGGTTTTTGCCTATAAATAAAACCTCAAAAGTACAAGAATATGGACTTCGAAATCTTGAAAAAGATCTTGACCATTTTTTTCTTAGACTTTTAGTTGAGCCTTTGGATTCTTTATCCAAAGAATCAAGTTCCCAGCTAGTGTCCCCCTTATACCATGTTCGACCATCTTTGATTGTCGAGAGAAAACTTCTTCTAAGCATCCAGATACGTGGTAGGACCTCGCTGCCGCAGCACATGTGATCTTTTTGGTTGTTCCCCTATTTCTGCGTTTTAGCCCATTTAGCGGTCAAGACTGACCGCTAAACCAGTAATCTTAGAGCTATAACGCAAAAAACATGCTCGGTCCACCCATGAAGATGGGGTGGGAGTAAAATTTTAGAAAAAAAAGTTTTTAAAAGCAAAATAGGGTGTGGATAGATATATGTGGGGTGCGGTTAACAATCGCAAAAAATAACCCCCACGGGCAAACAGGGCGCAATTAAAAATTACTGAAATGAAATTTTAATTAATGAAATTTTTTACTAAAACCTGCGGGGTTTAAATTTTTTTATTTTATTTCGAGAGCTAGCGTGCTTATTTTGTTTGTTCAGGGTGATTGACATAGGAGCTGTTAGTTAATTAGCTGCTGTCGGGCTGGCTAGCTACAAGTATGGGCTGCTTGAGCTACACATATTATATTTTCACATTATCCACGGATAATATGTATATGTAAATATATGTTGTTGCTTAGTATTTATCAAGCTAATTCCATCACTTATGTAGAGTGGAGAGTCCTAAGACATTTTATTAGGGCTCTTTTAAACTTAGCTTATTTATATTCAAAGCTTGTTTTGTTATGAAATAACAAAAGTTAAGTGTGGAAGTATTTGATAAAAGTCAATTTCATTTATTTAATTTAATATATCATAAAAAATGGGTCTAAATTTAATGAATATGAGTGTTTCAGACAGATATATGAGCATTTGGAATTGATTTGGAGCTTATTTGAATATTTTATTTGGGCATTGTTATATATGGATCACGTTTGGCTATATACAAATCATTGTTATATGCAAATCATATTAATTCAAAATCGACTATAAGTAGACCAAGTTGTTATATGCAGATAAATGTAAATTTTTTTTAAAAAAAAATCAAACTTAATATTCTTATAAGCAATCAACTACTATTATATTAGGAGAACATATAAGACATTATATTAGCAAAAATTACAAAAAAATAGTTAATTCAAGACATAAATGTTCTTAATCCTTCAAAAAAATTATGTCGTCTGTCATCTTCGCCAAGTGAAACGAACTTGCAATCAATGAATAAATTTTAGATATCTCATTGAATCAAACTCTTTATTACATAAAAATTTAAACTTAAAAAAGTTAAAAAATAATTTATACCTTAGAAGACACTCAAATCCATTACCTCACATGTTGTGGATATTTGTTGATTTGGAATTTGCACTCGTGCAATGTATTTGTCCTCCCATGTGCTTGCAATTGGATCACGAAACATTTTCCGAGAGGAGACATTACGAGGTAGTGGACATCCTTCATGCATCACAAAATGTATAAAATGATTTTCATCTACGTAGCCCATTGCAACTAGCCTTTGTGTTGACGGCGGCGGTGAATTCAACGGTAGAAAAGTGAGGCTTTGAGACTGTGAAAGTTGGATAAAAGCTATATTATAGCATGAAGCTACCGCAAGACCCATATCTGGCATTAAAATCCATTTATTTGAGGGTGCCAGTATTTTTGTACATTGATGAGAAGACATCAACTCTTGCAATCTTTCTTCCTCATAAATTTCAGCATACATGCTAACTTTAACCTTGAGTTCATTGATAAGATCCAACCTCACTTGTGCCCAATTTTCACTCATTTCTAATGCTCGTGCAACAATACGGAATCCACAATGACCATCACCAGTTACATTGAATATCTCTTTGATGTGCTCCGCTAAAAATGTTGGAAATTACTTACAAACTTCAATAAAGAAACATTGTGTTAAAGTTAGTGTATCTTTCCTTAGTTGGTAGCCCGTTTTTTTTCTTGCCACCGTTTTCTTTGAGATTTTTTTGCACCACTACATTTTCAGACATCAAAACATGCTCAAAAAGAGATGAGTCACGTTGTGTAGATTTAGGGCCATCTTTTAATTTTTTTGTAGCTCTCCCTCAATTTTCCTTTTAGATTTAATGGAACACTTGACTTTATTATTTGTGTTGAAGTCGGATCCATTAACTCCCTCAACTTTCTTTTTATTTCTTGTCTTTGTTTCATAGTAGTTTCATTAATCTTTTGTTAATTCCTTCAAACTCCGATGTAATATATTTGAAAAATGCAACTCATATGTTTCCTTAAATAATAACTACTTCTGATGAGGATGTATCATGTATAAAGGGAATGAAGTTGATTGAGTAATATATGAGACTAACTCATGAGCACAAGACAATCCCATAGAATATCTTTTTTTGTGTGCACACTCTCATGCTTGAAGATAGTTTGAGGACCTCACTTTATCTTCTTTCTCTTATATGAATTTAAGTGCACTAACAGATACACAACCAACAAGATTTGTGTATAGTGGGAACGTATATAAAGTGCTAACTTGAATCGCACTATGCCTAAATGACCTCTTTATTTCAGTATGTTGCAAGTTAATCATTTGATCAATTTTTTTTCCAAACAGTTGTTAAGTTGCTAATAGATACCTTTAGATGCTTTTTCCAAATAGTTTGAATACCTTTTTTTTGTATAGGATTCTAATTGTTGTAGTATTCTCTGGATTGTTTTTCTTTACAAAAGAAAGTATTTTTCGTGGTTTAACTCCGGTGGCATACATATTCTCAACAATCTTCTCCTCATTTTTATTAAACCGGCCTGCATATGAATGTGCCTCCAAATATCCAGATTCATGATTGTGCCTTCCGCACACCACTTCAACTCTCCATTCATCCACAAATGTATTTTTTTGTCCACTTACTTGAAACAGGCAACCAAACTTTTTTGAAGTGCTATTACGCTTATTTTGTCTAACTTGTTTAAGGTTCACAAAATTGATCGGCTCTATCACAACCCAGTAAAACACGTGGACGTGGTCTAGCAGTAACTTTACCAAAACTTAATATTGTTAAAGCATAACATGGAATCTTTCCAACCTTACGTGCCCACTCAATCAAATCTTCTTTTCACAAAAACACAATGTTTGTTTGAAAAAATGAAGCCACATCTACATGATAAATTTAACAACAATACAGAATAATTACCGGGAGCACAAGAGATACATTGCACGTGATTGAGTATTTTCGAATATAATACAATACCGTATTTTGGCATAAATGAAGGAACCTCCACATTATTCGTGAAAGTTATTTAACTGAAGGTTAGCTAATCACCTAGAGGGTGAATAGATCTTTGAATTTTTATTCAATCTTTTGTTAATTTCAAATTAAACTAACTAGAGCTTGTCCTTATATCTTGCAATAAGAAAGAAAAACAAGCACACAACAAACACATAGATTTTTAGTGGTTCCCCAATTGGGTACATCCACTTTCCCTCCCACCTATCCAACTTATTTGTTGGACTTGACATAAACTTCACCACTATGCTCCTCAGAGCTTACACCTCAGGGCATCAGCCTTATACACAGATTCTTCACAGAATCTAAACTCAGAACCACTAGGGTTCCTACCTCAGAGCTCTGCAGAGCTCCTACAGCTCAGCGATCCACTGATCACCTACCTCAAGCTTATTTCTAAGGCCTACAACTCAGGCTCTTCAGCCCTACAGCTTCAGGCACACAACCCTACTCTCAGAGTGCTGCAACACTCCTACAACTCAGTACCCTTCCAGGTACCTACAGCTCAGCCTCCTCCAAGGCCTACAACTCAGTGACACACTTGTCACCTACAGCTCAGTGACTCTCCAGTCACCTACCTCAGGCACAAGGCCCTACACTCAGGCTGGGAGGACAACCCTACCTCAGATCCACACTTGGATCCTACCTCAGAGAGCAACACTCTCCTACCTCAGGCAATCAAGCCCTACAACTCAGATCCTCACTTGGATCCTACCTCACTGCCCCAATAGGGCACCTACCTCAGTGACTAATTAGTCACCTACCTAAGGCGCAAAGTGCCCTACACTCAAATTCAGATACACTGAATCCTACAGAAAGTAAACAGAATGTTTAATAAAAATAAAACAACTGACTCAGAGAAAAATCTCTGAGTCAACTTTGCTGGACTGAGCAGGAGAAAAATCTCTGAGTCAACTTTGCTGGACAGAGCAGATATCAGTACAGCCCACTTGCTGTAGAAGGAATTGGTCTTCTTCTACAGCTAACACTTTTCTGTTGCACAAATGAACAACTATCAGCTTGCTGAAGAGATTAATCAGTTACTCTGTTCTGATGAGAACTAACTTGCTGAACTTTGAAGTGCTTCAACTATCTTTCTTTTCCTTAAGGCTATCTTGGCTGGATTTGAGCTTTCAAGCTTAATGGAGAAGAAGATGTCCAACCGCATCTAGCTTTCCCTCTTTTTTTCTGCGTTTGTTCCCCGTGTATTCGTTAACCCTAGTCCCTTTTCTTTTTCCTTTTTATATGCATTGATTTGAATCATTGACACAATTGTATGTAGGCCAACCAAGGATTGGTGAGCGCCACCTTCATTAGAAAAGGACAAGGCAGCTTTCGGCGCTACAACAGCTTTCCCGCAACGACTTCCTGCAATTTTGACTTTGATGATGTCAGCAGTGGTCATCAACATCTAGACTTAGAAAATATTCCAGAAATCCATGAAGCGTTGAGTGATGTTAAGTCACTCAACGTCATCTGTCTTGGCTCTCAGCGCTTCTGGACTTGTCTATTTTCCCTGGCTTTGTCTCAGCTGTTTTGTCTCAGCGGTCTCAGCGGTTTTTCATTATCAGCTGAGACAGGCCTTTATCTCAGCGCTTTCTTCTTATCAGTTGAGACAAGTTTCTGTCTCAACGGTATCTTCACAGCTGTCTCAATGGTTTTTGCTCTTAACTGTCTCAGCAATTTTCCTCTTAACTGTCTCAACGCTTCTTTCTTCATTAGAAGCGTTGAGTGAACCTGCTTCACTCAACGCTTCTGTACTTAGAGAAATCCAGCTAGTTTTGTCTCAGTTGTCTCAGCGGTCTCAACGTTTTCTTATCAATTGTCTCAGTTGTCTCAGCGGTCTCAACGCCTTCTTTTCAGCGGTCTCAATGCTTACTTCTCAGCTATCTCACCTATTTAAGCGCTTTTTGACTTTGTCAAATTTTTTGGCTTTAGATGCGTTCGACGAGCTGTGGGCTGAGCTCGACGAACTCTGATCTTCTCAACGGTCTCAGCGCTTTTTGCCTTCGTCAATTTTTCTCTGGCTTCAGCATGACAAGTGTTCAGTTGAGCTCGACGAACTGTAAACTGATCTCGACAAACTTTGATCTTCTCAATGGTCTCAGCGCTTTTTGCCTTAGTCAATTTTTCTCTAGCTTTAGCTTGACAAGCGTTGAGCTGAGCTCAACGAACTGTAACCTGAGCTCGACGAACTTTGAGTTGAGCTCGACGAATTTTGAATCCTGAGCTCTTGAGCTTAACCGAAGGAATGTTGAGTTGAGCTCGACGATCAGCGAGCTGAGCTCGACGAACTGCGAGCTGAGCTCGATGAATTTTGAGTTTACTACCAAACTCATTTTTCTTTACCTGTCAAATCATGGACTACTTGCATGCAAGAACTAGAGCACACATCAAATACATTATGCCCCTTAACATGATTGGAGATGCCTCTTCAAATTCTGAGAAACATTATAGGACATAATTCCCAACAATCGCCCCCTATTTGAAGAAGGCAGAACACACATCTATGCTAAGGTGCATCAACACAAGAAATATCATGATAGGTCTAATGAAACATTATCATGACAACTAGCCATCCCAGAACAGGAAAACTCTCCCTAGATGAGATTGCTTAACACTATGATTGACAGATCAATGGTACAGGTGAATTAACAATCATTGACAATATGATGGTATGATTAACAACAAAAGCTTTATTAATCATTAACAGGGTAAACATTATGATCAAGATGAACTTAATCATTAACTTAACCAAACAACAACAACAAACTTGTGATTACAGGATATTTATGAAAGAACAACATATTTATTTATCACTGATATACACAGAGAGTTACATTATGCATTTATCACTTCAATATGATCAGGGCCAAAACATATTAATTTCATTGATAAATATTTGAATTTTTTTACACTTTTGATGATCATTACAAGATAAATTTAAAGAAAAAAACTTAAGTCTTGCAGTCTTTTATCAGCTAGTCTTTGAAGAACTTGCACCAGCATCCTTGGTTGCAGCAGTCTTCTTCAAGTTTTCAGCTTTGTTCTTTTGCCTCTTGAAGTAAAGGAATGACTTTGGAATATATCTGAGAGGTATTTTCTTGGGGTTGCTCTTCCTTACCAGATTCTCTTTGAATACACTTTCCCTTAGGGTCCGTTCGGCGCGTAGGTATTGGATTTCTGGAATTGGCTTTGCCTTCCAGAAAGCCAATTTTCCTGTTCGACGCGCCAGAATTAGATAGGCATTGGTTTTCAGGGTAAAACCCACGGGTTTTCCCCCAAGCCTAAAAAGCCAGTCCCCCAAAACTTATCTCCATGCATCGGACTTTCCTGGTTTTCACGCTTCAGCGATTTTGCCTCCTGCGCGTCGTCACGCTTCCGCCTCCGTCGCGATTTCAAGCTTCCGCCTCCGTAAAATTGTTCTTCTCCCGCCTCCGGCGCGATTTCAGGCCACGACCTAGCTCCCGCTCACGTGCCGGTAACTCCCCTCCTCCATCCCGATCTTTTTCCTCCTCTGTAAAGTAATCACATGGGATTTTTACGAGTTCTACGACAAATCCTTCTTCTCGCATGGGATCTAGGTTTTTCTCCTTTTATTTTCTTGATTTTTCATGTGTTTACGAGTTGAAGATCTGAGCTTTGTTCATGTGTTGTTCTTTCATCTTCTTCCTTTTCCACTTCCTCTCCCTCATTCACTTTTTTTTGGATGTTACCATGCCCGATCTGTCTCATCCCCGGTTTTTTTTTGAGTTTTTCTTTATTTCTAGGTTAATTGAGATTGATAAAATATGGATATGGATTTGTTTTTTCTTGGTTGGGACATCACTCAACTTCGTTTCATCCAGATACTACTTAGCTTCAACTTTGAGATGCACCTTTGACCAACCGAAATGGACATTACTCTTTTGAACGCTTTGTTGGAACAACACAGTTTGGTTCATAAAACACCAAACGGGTGGAAGAGCGTGACTTTCACGGCTGCTATGACCGCACTAAAAGACATTTGCGGTGTTGAGACAAGCAAGGAAAAGTTGATGGCTCGTCTCAAAACATGGAACAAGTATTAAGTCGAGGTCAGCGCGATGTTAGACACATCAGGATTTGGATGAGATTGGGAAAGGAACATAGTCAAGGTTGAATGCGAGGAAGTTTGGGACCAATATGTGAAGGTAACTTATCGCAGTTTGATCGCTAGTTTAGTGTTTCTAAAATTTACAATTCCAGAAAACCAATTCCTTTGCGCAGCCGAACAATATTTAAGTATCAATGCCAATTCTGTTCATTGAATACCTTCCTGCAGACGAACAACAGAATTGGTTTTATGCACAAAACCAATTTCTGCAGATATTGGTTTTCTGACCAAAGCCAATTCCAGAAAGCCAATACCTGCGCGCCGAACGGACCCTTAGGGAATTTCTTTTTGAATATTTTATCCATTCTTCAGAAAGATATACACTATCAATATTCTTTAGGATTTGTCCATTGGTTACCCAAGCATTGATAATGATGGATTCAGAGGCATCACTTAGTCGTTCACGGTCTGGATCATCTCTGTTTTCAACTCTCCTCTTTGTCATGAACTCTTCAGCCATTTGAGTTCCTTCCCTTTTTCTTCTGATAGCAAGTTGTGCATCATGTGCAATTCTAGCTTGTGATGGGAAGTTTAGGTCCTCTGGCCTCTTTCTATCCAGGAGGGGCAGGTGTAGTGCCACCCTGGTGGCTTGAATTACATTGAAGGCTTGATCTTCAATGAGTGCTGATGCCTTAGCATGGCTGCTCTCCCCCTTTCTACCTTCTTCAGATATTGTCTTTTGTAGTAAGGTGGTGTTGGCTTCATTTTTGCTTGATATAGAGTTGTAGATTCTCTCATTGTCAGCAAGCAGCTCATCTTTCAGAAGTATTGTCTCCTTCATAGATTGGAAGACAACATTGGTGACATGCTGATTTGCATGATTTGCTGCACCCTTAATCATCTCATCAGTTGCACTCACATAATTCTTGACATATCATATGTCAGCTGCAGAGAGTTTTTGGCTTGTGTCCAAGGATTCCATGAGGGTGGTCAGCTTGATGCCAGCAGTTCTAGACTTATCAAACCAGGTGGTGACCTGTTTGTTTAAGTGAGAGATTTCTTCTTTAATTTCATTGACTTTGGTTGACAATTCATCCCTCAGTTTGGCAACTAATTGATCAACATACTCCTTGAGGGTTGTGGTCTGAGCATCCAAGAGTGCTTTAATTTGGTTTAGACATTCCTTATTGAAGATGGGGGTAGATGAAGTATGGCTCATAGGAGGAGGTTCAGCATACTGAGCAGGGATCTGAGAAGGCTCCTCCTCAACTACAACACTTATAGAAGGAAACATTTCCTTAGCTAAAGCTGTTTTAACACTACTAATTAAGAGGGAATGAGTTTTACCTGTAGTGGGTGCAGACTCAACTATTCTATTGACGACTTGATCCAAGTCTGTCAACTCCATCTGATCATGCTCCCCCTTAGACTGAGCATCCTTCTTTGGGCTTGGCCTATTAAGATAAGTATCTAAAGCTTCGGGAGGCTCATGATTATCTTCAGTAGTAGGCATATCATCAATTGTAGTTATATCATCACTATCTGCCTCATCTTCTGTAGTAACTGCTTCCTCATTGCCAATCTTTGACACTTGTCCTAACCTAGGGCTGGCATGGATTTTATCAGCATGCACAACAGTGTCCTGGACTTGAATGTTTGCAGAGGATTGACTGTGTGATAAGTCAATATGCATACCAATATTAGTTGAAGAGGATGATCCAATCTCTGGCTCAGGGCTGGAAGTTCTTTCTTCCTCAGTAGGTTTCTTCCTTGTACCCTTAGAGGAGTCCTTTATTCCTGAAGGTTGGCTCATTGGTAGGACCCTAGTGAATCTGTCCAAAGTCTTGATGTTCATTCTTTTTAGATAGTGAGTTTTCACCCCATGTTCCTATTTGAAAGTATCAAGATAGGTGTTGACTAGGTATAAGGAAAGAATTCCGCCCATGTTTGGAGAGGGTATACAGTCAACTAATCTCTGATAGATGAGAGAAGACCATGAGGTCTTTTTATTCAGGATAATTCTAGTCATGACATCAAACATGGACTTGGATATAGTGTCATGTGATCTAGGTTTGCAGATAAGGGTTTTCCCTACAATATCTGCTAGCAGTTTGCCTCTCTGATTGAAGAATTTCCTTTTAAGAGACCCAAATTTGGCATCATTGTATCCACACCATGTGAGAGCACTGTCTCTGTCCGTGACGGCGAGCTCTTCTTCCTTGATAGGGTTGACAGAGGGTATATGAAGGGCCTTTCCTAGTCTCTTAGGGTTTACCTTTATTTTGACATCTTCAATCTTAGACCTAAGAGAGTTTTGAGAATGGAACATTTTGATGTTCGAGAAAAATTCTACTACCTCTTTTCTAAGAATGGTGGAGGGTTCGGAAAGGGTGTATTCCAAGCCTGCGACCTCAATCATCCTTATCACAGCTTTAATCTCATTGGAGGCATGATTAAATCCATCTCTCACGATTTCATATCCTTTCTGGAGCTCCTTAATGACATTTGGCGCCATCGAAACAATGCGGCAAGACGCTGAGAAGGTTTCGGCCTCGACGGTTAGGGTTTAGGCTTTGGAGAGCGAAGTGGCTTTTCGTTTCTTGTCGCATTCATATATGTAATGAAAAGATTTAATTAATTTAATTAAAATTTTCATTTGACTATTAAATTAAGTATTTTAGACTTTGCGGCTTGCTCGACGATTCCTGTTATGATACATGACACTTAGTGCTTTTACTATATCTCTCAGTTTTTTTTACCCTTTTAATTCCTGACCAATTTGTAGCTTTCCTAACTGTCTGGATGTTCAATCTATTTGACTTAATAAAAAAATTTTATCAAGTTAAATAGAAGGGGACCTAACATGTTAATGATTCAGTTCTATTGGCACTCCAATTTATGCATTGTTTTACCCTAAACCTTGCTAATAAGTTATTTGAATTTTTTTGAGTAAAGTCTATAAAAAGTAACAGTGTTAATAATTGAATCACTGTTTTCTATTTGGTGTGCTTTATTTGGTTCAGCCTGAGCACAACTATCATAACTTATTAATTAGCAAACTTAATCTCTATATAAGAGAGAGAGAGAGACATACCTTGAGGCTTGCTTCCTCTAGCTTTTGAGGGTTACATACTTGATAGTCTCAACCTTAATTTGTTGTTTTTTCTAGAGCGTATTGCTAGAGCAACTATCTTGTCCTAGATATTTGCCCGGAACACCCATTGTCCAAATACCAAGTCTTAATTGGACAGGTACTTGGAGTATCCTTCAAAATAGAATTCATTTACCCTTAGGCACCAAATGATAATTGGGTCCTAGGTTCTTGTTAGCATCATAAAACATCTGTCCAACTCTCTGCCTGGGCTGAGCACCTTTCTGTCCACTAGTCACATTCAGGTTGTGCCAACAATCAATGACAAAGTGACTCACTTTCCCACAGCACCAACATTTATGAATGTTGTATCTTCTCTTTAGGTCAACACATAATTATTGTCCATGAGAGATTTGAGCAACACCAAACTTTGCTGGACGAGCCTTGCATGATGTTGCCCCCTTCTTCCTGAGTGAAGGTGTTGAGGGACTAAATACAGCTGGTCTAGTATGGGCTTGATGTATCTTTGGAGCCTGTTATCTAGTGGACTCTCTCATTTCCTTAGATAAAGGATATTTGGATCCAAATCTAAAGAACTTTTCCAGAACTTTGTGGCTAGAGTGAACAGTATCACTCTTTCTTAGATCATGTGCCTTCACCCCACTATTGGAGCACACGTTTGATTTATCCTTAAGAGAAGATCCAACCTTGACAGTTCTAGAAGGTGAATTTACCTTTTGAAACACTATCATCTTATCAGGAAATTTAGATTTGAATTGATGTGATTAATGCCCAGCTTCTCAGAGACTTGACAAGTTGTAACTTTTGGCAACTGACCCTATGACTGAGAAGGGTTAATCACAATCTCCAACCTCTTTGTGAACTTTTGTTCCAGATATCTGATATGCTTTTTCTTCTCTTTTAGAATCATGGTCTGACACTCAAGACTTTTCTTGAGTTCAGACACCTCATGACTTTTCTTATAAAACTCAATAAATTTATTGTTATAAAGAGTTTTATAAAGCTTTAGGACTTCTATCTCCTTGGCTTGCCTTTTGGCAAGTATTCTACTCTTTTTTAGAGCAATTAGGAGTAGTCCAAACTTGCCAATCAATTGATTGACATCAGTCACAAATTCAGAGCAATCTTCATCACAGGATGAAGATGCACCAATGTCTGGACTGGTTTCATCGTCAGAGAAAGATGCAGAATTGGAACGAGAGTGTACCTTGATTGATTCTGAATCTACCTGACTCCTTTCTTCTGCAGACATTGTCATCAACCCATGGCATCCATAGTCTTCTTCATCCTCCTCATTATCACTATCTGAGTGTGATAGAGGGGCCTTGATTCCTATCCTCATAGGATGATCTTCATCTTCATCTGCAGTAGCAGCAAGTAGCCCAACGAGGGATTCTTCTTCTTCAAACTCTGAACCACTATCATAAAGACTGACTTTCTCTGTCTCTTCCATATAACCAATGAAAGAATCCCACATCTCTTTGGCTGACTTGCAGTGGACCACTCTCATGAGGGTTGAGTCATCCATGACACTCAACATGATATGTTGTGCCCTCTTGTCCATAGATGCGAAGTTGATTTCTTCTTCAGACATCTCTGCATAACTCTTTGGGGTCTGGATGCTTGCATCTGATGTTGAGACCTTCATGAGGATGAAAGGTCCTTCTTGAACTGTTGCAAGGACCCTAGTATCAGAGGCTTTCATGATTTGCTTGACCCTTTCTTTCTAAGTCTTAAAGTTCTCCTTATTGCATACTTGAAGCTCCATTCCTTGTGGTTCTCTTTTGAACCCACAAGTATAACCCTTTTAGCTATCCTTGGAGGTTAACTCAGATTGTTAAATTCGTTTTGAGGAACCTCCCTCCAATACCACTTGAAAGTTATTTAACTGAAGGTTAGCTAATCAGCTAGAGGGGGGGGTGAATAGGTCTTTGAATTTTTATTCAATCTTTTGTTGATTTCAAATTAAACTAACTTGAGCTTGTCCTTATATCCTGCAATAAGAAAGAAAAACAAGCACACAACAAATACAGATATTTATAGTGGTTCCCCAATTGGGTACATTCACTTTCCCTCCCACCTATCCAACTTATTTGTTCGACTCGACACAAACTCCACCACTATCCTTCTCAGAGCTTACACCTCAAGCCCTCAGCCTTATACACAGATTTTTCACAGAATCCAAACACAAAACCACTAGGGTTCCTACCTCGGAGCTCTGTAGATCTCCTACAGCTCAGTGATCCACTGATCACCTACCTCAGCCTTATTTTTGAGGCCTACAACTTAGGCTCTTCAGCCCTACAGTTTCAGACACACAACCCTACTCTCAGAGTGCTGCAGCACTCCTACAACTCAGTACCCTTCCAGGTACCTGCAGCTCAGCCTCCTCCAAGGCCTAAATCTCAGTGATACACTTGTCACCTACAGCTCAGTGACTCTCCAGTCACCTACCTCAGACATAAGGCCCTACACTTAGGCTGGGAGGACAGCCCTACCTCAGATCCATACTTGGATCCTACCTTAGAGAGCAACACTCTCGTACGTCAGGCAATCAAGCCCTACAGCTGAGATACTCACTTGGATCCTACCTCAGTGCCCCAACAGGGCACCTACCTCATTGACTAATTAGTCACCTACCTCAGGCACAAAGTTCCCTACACTTAGATTCAGATACACCGAATCCTACATGAAATAAACAGATTGTTTAATAAAAATAAAACAACTGACTCAGAGAAAAATCTCTAAGTCAACTTTGATAGACTGAGCAGATATCAATTCGGACCACTTGCTGTAGAAGAAATTAGTCTTCTTCTACAACTAACACTGTTCTACTGCACAAATGAGCAGTTATCAGCTTGCTGAAGAGATGAATCAACTACTCTATTCTGATGAGAACTAACTTGCTGAAATTTGAAGTGCTTCAGCTATCTTTCTTTGCCTTCAGGCTATCTTGGCTGGACTTGAGCTTTCAAGCTTAATGAAGAAGAAGATGTACAACCGCCTCTAGCTTTCTCTCTTTATTTTCTGTGTTTGTTCCCCGTGTATTTGTTAACTCTTGTCTCTTTTCTTTTTTTCCTTTTTATATGCGTTGATTTGAATCAACGGCACAATTGTATGTGTGCCCACCAAGGATTGGTGAGCGCCACCACCATCAGAAAAGGACAAGGCAGCTTTTTGCGCTACAACAACATTCCTGCAACGGCTTCCTGCAATTTTGACTTTGAAGACGTCAGTAGTGGTCATCAATATCTGGACTTAGAAAATATTCCAAAAATCCATGAAGCGTTGAGTGATGTTAAGTTACTTAATGCTATTTGTCTTGGCTCTCAGCGCTTCTGGACTTGTGCATTTTCCCTGGCTTTGTCTCAGCGGTTTTGTCTCAGCGGTCTCAGCGGTTTTTCATTATCAGCTGAGACATCCCTTTGTCTCAGCGCTTTCTTCTTATCAGCTGAGACAAGTTTCTGTCTCAGCGGTATCTTCACACCTGTCTCATCAGTTTTTGCTCTTAACTGTCTCAGCGGTTTTTCTCTTAAATGTCTCAGCACTTCCTTCTTCATTAGAAGCGTTGAGTGAACCTGCTTCACTCAACACTTATGGACTTAGAGAAATCCAGCTAGTTTTATCTCAACTGTCTCAGCGGTCTCAACGCTTTCTTCTCAGTTGTCTCAGCTGTCTCAGCTGTCTCAGCGGTCTCAACGCCTTCTTCTCAGTAGTCTCAACGCTTACTTCTCAGCTATCTCAGCTGTCTCAGCGCTTTTTTCCTTAGTCAGATTTTCTAGCTTTAGCTGCGTTCGACGAACTGTGGGCCAAGCTCGACGAACTCTGATCTTCTCAGTAGTTTCAGCGCCTTTTTGCCTAGGTCAATTTTTCTCTGGCTCCAGCTTGACAAGTGTTGAGCTGAGCTCGACGAACTGCAAACTGAGCTCGACAAACTTTGATCTTCTCAGCGGTCTCAGCGCTTTTTGCCTTAGTCAATTTTTCTCTGGCTTTAACTTGACAAGCGTTGAGCTGAGCTCGGCGAATTGTAACCTGAGCTCGACGAACTTCGAGCTGAGTTTGACGAATTTTGAATCCTGAGCTCTTGAGCTTAACCCAAGGAATGTTGAGTTGAGCTCGACAAACTGCGAGCTGAGCTCGATGAATTTTGAGTTTACTACCAAGCTCATTTTTCTTTACCTGTCCAATCATGGACTACCTGCATGCAAGAACTAGAGCACACATCGAATACATTGTGCCCCTTAGCATGATTGGAGATGTCTCTTCAAATTCTAAGGAACATTGTAGGGCATAATTCCCAACAATTCAACTCCATTGCTCCAAGTGCTAATGATTGATCCTAGAACAATTCGAAAAAAAATAAAAAAACGAGAACCAACGCCACCAAAAAAAACAAGAAATGTCGGTCATGGGATATGGAGGTTCATCGATCTTCAAAAATCCGGCATACGAAGTGTGAGGTTCACAATGACAACAAATCTGGACTCCAAGAGGAGTCCAAACAACACTTGGAGGATTAATGTGTCTGGAACCTGCAAGCAAACACGAATTCCAGGCAGGAAGAAGCCTGCAGTGAGCGATCAATAACAACGCACAAAAAACTGGCTGAAAAACTGAAGAACGGCGCTGCCTTAGATCCAAGCAGCGAGACCTCCTTGCGATATATCTCCAGGCGGCAGGATCTCGGGGGCAAAATCGTGAGGCACCTCCTACTTGCGATCGACGACGACACAAGATCAAAAAATCCCAAGCGGGATCTGCGTCTGCGAAAGAATCGCGATAGGCTTACGACGAGAACATCGACACAGATTTAGGGTTTCACCTCTTGTAAGTCGTGAAAGGCGGACGACAATTGGTTGCCGCCGACGGCCACTGGAGACAGGGTCGTGGGAGTCGAGCTTGTCGCACGGGAGCGGGGAGACCGGAGCGGCTAGGGCAGGAATCGCAAAATAAAAATGAGGAAAGTGATTTTTTTGGGGAGGGGAGGTATTTATTTGGTTTATATATAGTAGAAAAAAGATAAAAAAAACTAAATTTTAGGTTTGTATATAGCAAAACATGGTCTATATATAACAATGCCCTTTTATTTCTAGCATCAAAATAGAGAGATGCACTCTCAATCAACCAACCCATATCATATGGTCGTGTTCAGCCCCATAAGCCAAGAGTTGCATTTTTTCATGTACATGATCATGGGGAATGGTCGTGTCCCCAGTCTGTATCAACCCAAAATTTTGCCAACAGACTCGACACTATATATACTTCATATTTCCCTGGAAAATATGTGCTGAGATGTTTTAATCAACTGAAGAAAAATACCGAGAGGAGAAAAATGAAGATACCATGCATTTCTAAAAGCTCTCCTAGAATAACCTAGAATTAGTCCTCGTTCATATGGACCAAAGAGTTCGAAATAGCATGAAACCAGTATAACCCGTAATTCGTCGAGATCAAATGCAATCGATGATGTCCTAGAGGTTCTCGCACATTTAGGAGGAGTGTAGTAGAAGTCACCTCCATAGGGCTAGTGCAACCCCCTAGGGGCGAGTCCAAGCTCCCTGGGGCGAGTGCAACCCCTCAGGGAGAGATCAAGACTCCCTGGGGAGAGGTTCAGGTTCGAGGCGAGTGGCAAGTCACAGCTTCATCGGACAGTCGCCCACCCCAGGATTCTTCTTTAGGTTAGCTAGTATCCCCTCCAAACCGTGAAGTTACGCTGTTGCCCGACCATTTTGGACTACGTTTAGTAAAAATCAAAAGACGAGATTCTGTTATTTGTAGGCCAAACTTGAAAAAAAAAATAGACCACCATGGGCACCTTAGGGAGGGGAATGCCTCCCCCCCCCCCCCCCCCCCCCCCCCCCACCCCCCAAAGGCTGACTCCGGTGGGTGAGTGCACTCAAGGCCCACCAAGGCACCCAACTAAGCATTGATTAGGGAAGAGAAGCTCTATTTGATCGTTCGGGTGTGTGGCAGGACCTCCTCACTGTAGTTAGGGGTCTGTCTCTTAGTTCCAAGCAGGTGGCCAAGTGCTCTTGTTTGAGAGAAGTAGGTGGAAGCTACCTCATAGGTTCGAACTTCACAAGAAACCAAGAGTCTGTTTGGCGCAGCTCTGCCGGCTGGAGAATCTCTATTCCAGCCGCCAGAGCTGTTTTTTCTGTGTTTGGGACAGCTCCTTATGAAGAGCTTTTCATAAATCTGGAGTTGTTTTGCAACTTTTCGGAAATCCCTCCCCCCAGCTTCTGCTCCCGCAAAATAGCTTTCTCTCTCATAGGTTTTGGAAATCTACCGGCCCCGACTTTTCTAATTCTTCCTGCAACTCGCGGGAGCCGACGGATCTTGCCAGAGCTGACACATCTCGCCGGAGCCGACGCTCCCGCCTCCTCCCGCTCTCGCTCTATTTCTTCAAAGCGCACTTCTGCACAGAACACCCAAACACTCTGCAACTTTTCAAAACTGCTCCACAGAGATTCTATTTTAAAACAGTTCTATCCGGACAGCAGCTTTTCGATCCGCCAGAGCTGTCCCAAACAGACCCCAAGTTTTGATTTCAACAAACCCCTCGTAGTCTAAAGTAATCATAATTACGAGAGAACAAATTTACTAACAAATAAATAACCTTTATTTTATTACATTCTAAAAATAATTTATTTTCGCTAAATAAAAATAAGGTTTAATTATCTTCATTTAGAATTTTTATTAAATATCAATCCATGTTTCAATTTATCTAGTTTTATAAAAAAATTATTATTGAAATTTTAGGTATGATAATTTAACCAAAAAATGTAAGAATGCTTATGAGGGCCTACAAAAAAATATGATTGTATCATTTAATCATATACTATGAACAATAGATACACTTATTTTATCTATTCTTTATCTTATATTAAATACATGAAAACTATAGTCAAATATATATATATATAGTCACTTGAAAATCGCTCGAATATTGAGCCGAATTGGAATCAACTAAAGTTGATTCGACTCAATTTAAGTCGATTCAATTTGACTCGAATCCGATTTCGAGTATATTTCAACTCAACCCTAAATCGCTCAAAATATAATTCGAATAAGCTCGAATTTATTAAAAATATTATGTATTATTGTATTTATTAATATATTCTTGTTTTAAAATTAAAAACATTAAAATTTAAATCTAAATAAAAAAAAATGAAGACTTAAGTGTTTCATTTGCGAAATTTAGAGGCTATCTAATTTAATTTGAGTCAAAATGGCTCAATTTCGAGCCGCCTCGGAATCGAGCCATTTTGAGTCGAGCCGACACATCTCGAAATCAATTTCTATTTCGAATCGATTTCGAGCCGAGTTCGACTCAAAATTTTCAATTATGACCCGAGCCTAAATCGCTCGAACTCGACTTGATATCGGCCCTACCCAAAGGTAGAGTTCCAAGCGGCGGGAAATGAAATTATAAGCAATCCTATTGTTTTGAAGGATGCAATAAAGGGAGATAGGGATAACTCTGAGATTGAAATGGTTACACAATCAAAAGGGGTGAGGAAATTCTTAGGACAACGTAGTATTAAAAGGTACATCTCCATCACCAGCTCAAGGCACACATCACTCCCAAAAAAAATCTAAAAATACAGATAGAGATGATGATGAAATAATCCACCTTTGTGACGTGCTATAAGTACAGGAAGTTGAGACATATAAGACTGCGAGCGCCCTTAAGCTGATGGAGTGGAAGATGAAGCACATTAAAAAGAATCTGGAAGGAGGGTCTTTTTACATTCTTCAGTAGGGAATTGGGCATTTAAGTCATCCTTTCTTGGAGGGGGGCAATGTGTTTCTGAGTGTCAGGAGGTTCCTCTTACATTATTCTTCCTTGTAAAACCTAGCCTAAAGGCTTCGTGAACAATTTCTCCTTTAACATTTCAGCATGTTGAGTGTGGATTGACCTACATCTAGAAGGAAGAAGATGGCGGATCAAACTGTTGGTTCTATTACATTCCAGACGCACAACATTTCTGCGCTAAAAGAAGATAAAAAATATGATGCAGGGCAGGCGTCAGACCTGCTTGCCATCCATGGAGTCTCATCATGGGGCCCACCTTCGCATCGCACTAAAGCGGCTTTTATCAGGTCCGCAGACCGTACAACCCAACCAGCTCTTCGTAATGGAGTCGGACATCATGCGACAGGTTGTTGAGGTCCGGGATCGAACACCCGACCTCCTAGATAAGAGTATTTTAGCAGAGCACTCATCACCAACTGATCCGCGGATCAGTTGGTGATAAGAGTCTGCCTGAAGACTCTTTATCAAGGAGGTTGGGGGATCGAGTCCCGACCTCAACAACCTATCGACCCTGTGGTGGAGTTGGAGATGGGTTGAGGTGTACGGCCCGCGGGCCTGATAAAGCCTACCTGGTGCGCCGCCAAGGTTGAGACTCCAAGGAGGAAGGCAGGTGCGACGCCTGTGCCACATCATAAAAGTGTTGTATGGCCCGCGGGCCTGATAAAGACGCATTGGTGCGACGTCAAGGTAGGCCTCCTGGTAGAACTCCAGGGTGGCAGGCAGGAGCCATGCCAGTCCTGCATCATAATCGCATAAAAATAGAAAAAAGTTCCAAAGGTAAATAGATATTCAGCTTTCAAATATAATGACAAACAATTCCACATATTAAGTAAAAGTAGTTCCAGTAAATGATCAAGCTTTTGAAAATAAAAGGTGCACCAAAAAATCGCTAATGACCCATTAATTCATTTTATTGATTTCGTAAGCAACAGCAGTGAAGGAAAGGTTCAGTTTATGTAGGGAAAATCTTTAATCTACTTCCAGAATAAATCAGTAGAAGATTCAAAGAAGGATACCTCACTGCGGTGCCACAGTTCTTTTGCAAGCCTATGTGTGCCTACTATTCAATCAGGAGACAAAAACAAAATCGATTGTTTATACATCATTTACAGGCATGAAATATGTGAGGAAAACAACCTAGAAACAAACCATTAATGGCTGAGTGGGGAAAAGGGAACAGAGCTGAACCTTGGTTTGATGTGTTTGAGAATGGCAGCAAGGGAATGAGAACATTCGGCATCACCCAATCAATGGGTACTGCACAAGACAAGACAACAAGAAACCTAACTTTGCATGACCGATGGTATCATGCACAACTAAAAATACGTGTTAGCAAAAAGAAAACGCAACGGCGGGACAATAAGTTTTAAAATGTACCCAAATGTGGAGTCAATTTGGCCCCCCAAATGGGTATTTTCACGAGTTCACCCAAATGGGGGGTACCGGTCAAGCGTTTCGACCGCATGAATCGGGTCGAACCAGTTCAGCGGTCCACCGCTTGACCGGGAAAATAAAACGGACAAAGTGGAACCAAACGCACTTATGAACTTCATTGACGATTTTGTGGCATCGCAATCAAAGTCCAATCATTTTTGGAAGGACTTTGACAACTAATTTATCAAGATGAGTCAATGCAAACCTTTTTCTCTAGACCCTCCACCATTATAAATGATTCTAGATCTTTCGGTGACAACACCAACAACACTTAAGCCTTTATCTCACTATAGTGGGGTCGGCTATATGGATCCTTTGTCGTCATTGTGCCCTATCTTTTGTCATAATCTCACTAATGCCTAAGTACATCATGTCTATCCTTACAGTTTCATTCCAAGTCTTTATTGGTCTACCCCTCCCTCGTTTAATATGCCTAGTGACTATACTCTCACAACGCCTAACAGGTGCCTAATGGTTTCCTTTGCTCGTGTCCAAACCATCTTAAACGAGCTTCTCGCATCAGCTTTGCAATTTGTGCTACTCTTGTCTTATCCTTGATACTTTCATTCCTAATTTTATCCAATCTCGTATGTCTACACATCCACCTAAGCATTTTCATTTCCGCAATTACTGTGATAATTGAAAAAAAATAAGGAATCAATAGATGGTGCCCCGGATTCTAAGAAGCCTCCCAAATAGATTTTATAGTTACAGCTATTAAGGATTCAATAGACCTCAATATTTTCAACAAAAGAATTGATGGAATCACTTCAAGCTCATGAAGATAAATTAAAGAGATCTGAGCAGTCATTGGAACAAGCCTTCCAAAGTAACATATCACCTAAACGCAGTAAAGAGAAAAAAAAACAGAGAGAGAACTTAGGCTCTATTTGTTTGAGCGTTTGGTCCGGTCCATTTTGGCTAAACGAAGAAGTTGGCGAGTTGGACCATTTGTTTTTCCGCCTAGATTTTGATCCGCTCCGCGTTTTGGCCGGCTCAAAACCAAGCTGCTCGAAACCGTGCTGCTAGGCTCTGGTTGATCGCGTTTGGGGGAGGGAGAAAAAGGTGAAGCGCTAGAGCATCCTCGTCGTCGCCGCGAGGAGAAATCCGGACCGCTTTTTTCAGAATTTTTTTTTGAATTCACCATGGCGATGGAGCTCGTCGGCCCAACCCCCTCCAACACCTCCCTCAAATCCGGACTCTTCCGCGTCCTTTTCAGAATCACCACCGACGGCGACCTCCGCCGGAAGTGGAGTTGAGACCAGAGATGCTGCGCTTGCCGGAGGTGTAGGACTTGAGACCGGAGGTGCTGCGGTTGCCGGAGGTGGAGTTGAGACTGACCGAAGGAGATTCTGCCTCCGCCTACGCAAACCAACAACAGTCCTCCGCCCTAAACCCTAAAAGTTGCCATCACCGGGTGCATCTAAAATATATATACTATATATATGTACAGTAACATTTTAAAAAATTAATTTTAAAATAAATTTATACATAATATATATATATATATATATATAATATATAAATATATATATATATATATATATATATATATATATATATATAAGCGTGTTTGTGTTCTCTCCGTCACGCAGGTGCTTTCCCCAAAAACCCCCGGCCGCCCGTCCGCCTACTTCCTCTGCAAGCGACAGCAGATCGCATAGGCGCGACTTCGTTCTCCTGCTCTGCAAGCGCCATGTTAACTTCGCCGCTTCTTATCCTCCCCCGCTCTATTTCCGTCTCTCTCACCGTCGCAGCCTATCCCAAAACCCCGCCGCGAGCAGCTCATCTTCTCGCCGTCGCCGCCCACCGTGCGCCGCGCCGCCCTTCCGCTGATATCGGGGGATAAATTACCCCCAAACTTCGCATCTCCTCCTCACCCGTCGTGCTCTCTTCCTGCTCGCTTTTCCTCGCCTCTACTCCTCACGCCGCTGTCGTTTTTCTCCATCACATTTGAACCCGCCGAGCTCCACCCAGTTCTCGAGTCTGCACAAATTCCCCGCCTTTTTTCGTTATTAGGTTCGTCTCTCTTCCGATTTTTTAGGGTTTCTAAAAAGGCGATCAACCCCGGTAACAGAGGAAGCAAAGGGAAGGTTGATTTTGTTAAGAGATCGAAGATGAAACCCTTCTCCGATTGAATTTACATCAGAAACTCCGCGAGTTCCACCGCGTGATGGAAAATATCCGTGGAAGAAGAAGGAGAAGAGGAGATGGACCCTTTTCTCTTCCGTGTCGTCCCTCTTGGCACCTGCTCATCTCTGTGCATATATATACCCAATATGAACCTATATGAGCACCGGCAGTTGTTCTCCACTACCTCAAGAGAGCCAGAAGAACGAAGGGTATATATCTACCCAATCTGAATCTATATGAGGACCGGCAGTTGTTCTTCACTAACGATGATTTTTACATGATTTTGTGATTTCATCTCAGTCATTATTGTCAAGAGTTTCTTTGATTTACCTAATTTGATTTAGGCAATTTTTTTACCCAATTTGATCTCAGGTGATTTGATTTCGTCAACATCGATTAGGTTAAGCAAATTTGATTCTATTTCAGGTGATTTCATCTTAGCCATCATTGTCAATAGTTTCTTCGATTTACCTACTTTGATTTTGTTGCTTTCTCCTACTTAGATTTAGGCATTTTTTCCCATGATTCCTCAAATGATTGCATTCGCTTGGCCATTTTTGGCGTGCAGTGAGCACCATGTGAAATCATTTAACTTCCCTGCTCACCAACTCCTTTTTCCACCTTGAACAGGTTATCCACCCGGGAAAAATTCATCCATGTATGTTTAAATACCCTTTCAACTTGATGTTTGTTATCATGTTAATCTGTGTGTGTTGTGATCAAAATTTTCAGTCACTGCATACTTCTGTTTAGGTCTTGAAAATCATATAATTTTATGCTTTCTCCATACTTAATAAGACTGTTTCGTTCTCTCCATCACGCGATGAAATTCCCGGAAAACCCTCGCCGCTTACCCCGCCCTCCATCCGCTTGCCGTGAATGGTGGCGTCGCCGCTCCCCGCTTACCCTGCCACTACCCGCTTTGTCCGCCGCATGCCCCGTCCTCCTGCCGGCTGCCGGCTGCCGCTAACGTCGGTTGGTAGGTCCTCCGTCACGCAAGGTAATGCCCGACAAACCCCCTCCACCACTTTCTCCTGCTTCGCGTACAAGCGACAACACACTCTCGCTTCTCCGCCGCTTAAGGCGATAGCTCCACGAAGATAACTCCCCGCTACTTTTAAACCCCTGACTGTCTCCTGTATTCCTACTCGCGATCGCAAGAAAACCCTGCAATCCCTCCTCGCCGAACGCCATCTCATCTGCGTCGTCGCACCTTCGCCGGAGAAGCTCTCTCGAAGAAGTGTCCTCGTCGTCGTTGTCTCCGTCGCCTGCGGCTTCCTCCTCCGCAGCTCTCTCTTCTGCGACTCCCTGCTCTTCACGCTGCTGCTGCTCCGGTTCTTCTTCTCTGGTAAAGCGGTTCTATCCTGTTGGGGCTTCAATCAAGGTGAGCTCTGTTTGCATTTTAGGCATGCTCTCTTTGGATTAAAAATGTGTTTTTACTCAACTCTTTTTTGACATTTTGCTTCCTCCTTCGCAGCTCTCTCTTCTGCGACTCCCCGCTCTTCACGTCGCTGATCCTCCGATTCTTCTTTTCTGATAAAGCACATATTTTCATTTTACTATTCACTATCTGTTCGGCTAAATGCTCCAACGATTTTTTTTCAAGATATTGCCAGAAAAGCCAATCCCGCATCTCCACTTTTGAGACCGGCAGCCCTAACTTTGGTAAGACATCCATCTACCTCTTTCTACCTCCTCTCTTTTTCTCTTCTCATGAATCATGTTGTAATGTTTTGAAATCCGTTTAAGGTGCAAATCACATGCAATGCATCTTTTTTTAATTTATTCAAAGAATATGCAGGTTAACTATTTGATTAAATGCTTGAAAGAGACTACAATATTTCTTGAATGCACTGTTTGCTTCAAATGTTTATTTGTTCAATCAAATTTTAATCAACTTTGATGAATATAAGGATAACCACAATGATTGTCCTTCTCCTGTTCACAGGTTTTTCTGGCGTGTTATGGCTGCGGGAGCTATCATCGGAATCAACCAAGATAGTAACTTTCTCTCCTCCCCGCGTAAAGTCCTATCATTTTATGTTTATTTTTTTAATAAATTTTGATGCATTTAATGAAAATCACGATGATTGCACTTCTTCTGTTCGCAGGCTTCTCACGCATTATGGCCTCCGGCATTGTCGTTGGTGTCAAAATAAATAGTAACTTCCTCTCCTCCCCTCATAAAGTCGTCTCCTTTACTTCAAATGTACAAATATGAAACAAACATTAATATTTATTGAACACCAAAAAATTGGAACCCAATAGTTGAACAATGATCTTGATTTCAGATTTCCAAACGTTGTTTCTGTTGTTTTTACACCATGGACCTCACAATGCTATAATTGAACTGAGAGTAAGGAACATTCATCTCTTATTTAAGTCATACGCTAAATTATTGCACTGAGAGTAAGGAACATTCTAAAATGAATGAGTGATCACTGATTATTACAAAATATTGCTTTTTAAACTCCAGTGAAATACATATAAGACAGTGATGCAGCACATAAACTCTCTTGTCAACCAATTAACTGCCTTGCATGAAAAAGCATGTGTTGAAAATTGCAGTTCCATAAAATTCTGACCACCTTCCCATGTTTTTTTCTTCAGGGAATGAAGTTGTGATCACTAATTATTACATGTCGGAAATGAATGTGTATGATATGCTTACAAAAATAAAGGCGAGTTGTCAATTTCCGCTTCTTCGATTTGTGAATGATTTATAGGCTTTTGGGGTTATCTAATCCAGAAATCTTCAGCTTTGATTAATATAACAGTATTCACCATATCATTTTTTGTCATTTGAGAATGTGTGTAATCCCCTTCCTTCTATCTAATCCGGTAATCATTAGCTTTGATTAATATATGCGAGCATCTTCGCACGGGCTATGCCCGTGCTCGATGCTTTTGGGCGGCCTTCAGCCGCATCTAGGCAGACTTCACCTGTGCCTGATGCTCGGCGCCACACCCGCCACTCGCGGCCCCTTGGTCAGGCACGGGTGGAGCCCGTGCGCAGGCGGGCGAAGCCCGCCTGGTTGCGGCCGAAGGCCGCCCGAGAGCATCGAGCACGGGCGTAGCCCGTGTGAAGATGCTCGTATATATATATATATAATATATATATATATATATATATATATATATCTTTCACTATTATAGGAGAAAAGTTGTCTTTGGTGAAACATTCAAAAATATCAATTATGCCCTCATTTTTATATTTTAATGACTTGACATATATTATAATCTATTTCAAAGAAATTAAAATACAATGTGCATTTAAGTAATTACATTTTCAAAAAATTAGAAGTAATGATAAAAATTCATTTAAAGTCAAAAAGTTTTTTAGTAGAGCTCCTACACCTACTATGGTAGGTTATCATTAGACATGTCAGCGGTCTATTCAAATAAGGTTGTCATTAGGCATATCAATAGTATTTTCGAGGTGATAACATTAAATCAATTAACTTTATTAAAATCAAAATTAATATTTTTAGGTCAAAACGTATATTGTTTTACAAAATAAAAACGTAATATTTATGTATATTTTTTTACTGTCATTTTGAGTACTCATATGTATATGTTGTGGGCGAAACCCGCCTTGATAGGGCGGGCGAAACCCGTCGTTGCCGGTCGAGTTTCACCCCCATCCATTTCATGGATGCGGCCGAAGGCCGCCCGAGAGCATCGAGCCGGGGCGGGCGAAGTCCGCCGTCGCCGGCCGGGTACTGTCGCTCCTGAACTTAGGGGCGGAGCCCCGTGTCAGACACTCGTATATATATATATATATATATATATATATATATATATATATATATATATATATATATATATATATATATATATATATATATAATATATATATATATTACCCAAACACAATATATTATAAATTTTAAATTATATATATTTAAAAATTAATATAATAAATTTTTTAAAAAAAAAAAATATATACAAAACGTCACCCCAGTTTTGTCAAATGGTTCTCTATTTTGAACAGCGCTTCAAACACAAACTATTCAAACAGATCTTTGTTTCCAAAAATCAGTTTTCAAAAGCTCCATTTATAAACCTGCATTTACAACAGCTTCTTTTACAACCGCAGCCGCTCTATCAAATGAAGCCTTAACATCAAAGAAGTAAAAGAAACTAGAATCAGACATAGAGTGAGAGGAAAAGTTGGATCTCAGATGGTGGAGACCAGCCCAGATTAGGTCGTCGCACTCGACCGGACCTTTATCGACCTTGAGACTTACATTTCGCATTGTGTCGTTTTGTAATGTATCGTAAATTGTTTTGTGTGTGAAATATATATATATATATAACTGTGCATATACATATAGATATATATTTAATAATATTTAAGACATTTATATTTATACTATTCAATAAAGGAAAAACAAGCTTTGGTGCAACATTCTTAATACTCATTTTACTCATCATTTTTTTTTAATTTAATGATTATTATTTTTTTTGTTCATTTCAAAAAAATTCAAAATTGAATACCCACATATATAATTTACTCAATCCCGCCAAAATAATTGATCTCCCGCCACCTTCGACCAACGTCGCCGCCCACAATAAATGTCGCCACCCTGACCATTGTAGCAGCCCACAGAAAAATGCCGTCGTTCACGACCAATGTCCCACCCACGATCAATGTTCCACCTATGACCAATGTGCCGCCCGCGACAAATGTGGCACCACCGCGAATGTCGCACCCCGGCGAATGTCGCACCCCGCCAAATGTCGCATACCGCCGAATATCGCACCCCGCCGAATGTCGCACTCCGTCGATTGTCGCACCCCCGCCGAATACCCCCAGGGTCGAAGGCCCGTGCATGTCACTTGTATATATATAAGTAATAACTATATGTTGTCCCACTGTGGCTATGCACAGGACGTGTATTTGAAAATGGTTATATGCAGTCTAAATCCTGAACGGGTTCACAGGTTCTATGAGTTTTTAAATTGGCCTGCATTTATCCGTGGACAGCATACATCCAAAACTGACCAGCATATAACGACACATATATATATATATAAATATATATATAAATATATATATATATATATATATATATATATATATATAAATATATATTTAAATATATATATATAATATATATATATATATATATATATATATATACACCATATTATAAAGAAATACTGAGGTCTGCAAATAGCATGAGTTCGAAATTGGAAGGAAATTAGGTGGCCGTCAGATTTCAGAGTTTTGATCATGAACTGTTGGATCAAACCAACCCTCTCTCTTCACATTTTACTATGGGTCCTAAACCTACTAGGGGATCTTAAAGTTAGATAGTTAACATAAAAATGGCATGCGAAAAACTCAGATTTAAAACTAGCCCGCAAACCCGCTTGTTCATAAAATTAAAGATAAGCCCGGGAGCCCGCGGGCCCACAAGCCCACATAATTTCAAACATTCATTATGGAATTCTATATTTAAACCCAAAAGTTTCAAACCTACCGGCAGTGTGAGACTAAACCAAGCACAAATTTTAAAAAAAATAAGGGACGCGATTGTTTGGGGGTCAAGATGGTCTCAAAACGAAAAATGATCAACATGAACGTTGTAGATCTCGGCGATACGAACAATTTTCATGTTGATCATTTTTTGATTTGGAGCCATATTGGCTTCCGATTTGGGCCTCGAAATCGGGTGCGGCGAGAGTGCTACAGTACAGCCTCTCGCCGCTCCCGATTTCGAGGCCCAAATCGGAAGCCAAGACGGCTCCAATCAAAAGGTGATCAACATGAAAGTAGTTCGTCTCGCCGAGATCTACAAATTTAATGTTGATCAAAGTTTTATTTGGAGCCGTCTTGGCTTCCTCCGATTTGGGCCTCGAAATCGGGCGGCGAGAGTGCTACAGTACAGCCTCTCGACGCCCCAATTTCGAGGCCCAATCGGAAGCCAAAACTGCTCCAAATCAAAACGTGATCAACATAAACGTTGTTCGTCGCTCGCCGAGATCTACAACTTTTATGTTGATCACTTTTCGTTTTGAGACCATCTTGACCCGCAAAAAGGATGGGCCGAGCGGGCTGGGGCAGGCTTCGAGCGGTGGGGGGGCGGGCGAAGACCGTCGTCGCCGGCCGGGTACTGTGGCGCGTGCCATCGGGTCGGAGGCCCGTGCCTGTCGCTCGTATATATATATATATATATATATATATATATCACACAGAAAACAATTTACGATACATTACAAAACGACACAATGCGAAATGTAAGTCTCAAGGCCGATAAAGGTCTAGTCGAGTGCGATGTCGAGCACTCTTGCGACGACCTAATCTGGGCTGGTCTCCACCATCTGAGATCCAACTTTTCCTCTTACTCTATGTCTGATTCTAGTTTCTTTTACTTCTTTGATGTTAAGGCTTCATTTGATAGAGCGGCTGCGGTTGTAAAGAAGCTGTTGTAAATGCAGGTTTATAAATGTAGTTTTTGAAAACTGATTTTGGAAACAAAGATCTTTTTGAATAGTTTGTGTTTGAAGCGCTGTTCAAAATAGAGAACCATTTGACAAAACTGCGGTGACGTTTTGTATATATTTTTTTATTTTAAAAAAATTATTATATTAATTTTTAAATATATATAATTTTAAATTTGTATATATATTGTGTTTGGGTAATCTATATATATATGTATATATATAGATATATATATATATATATACATATACGAGTGTCCGACACGGTCACACGGGGCTCTGCCACTACGTTCAGGCGCGACAGTACCCGCCCGGCGACGGCGGACTTCGCCCGCCCCGGCTCGATGCTCTCGGCGGGCCCTCGGCCGCATCCAGGAAATGGATGGGGGTGAAACTCGACCGGCAACGACGGGTTTCGCCCGCCCCATCAAGCCGGGTTTCGTCCGCAACATATACATATGAGTACTCAAAATGACAGTAAAACAATATACATAAATATTACAATTTTTATTTTGTAAAACAATATATGTTTTGACCTAAAAATATTAATTTTGACTTTAATAAAGCTAATTGATTTAATGTTATCACCTCGAAAATACCACTGATATGCCTAATGACAACCTTATTTGAATAGACCGCTGACATGTCTAATGATAACCTACCATAGTAGGTGTAGGAGCTCTACTAAAAACTTTTTGACTTTAAATAAATTTTTATCATTACTTCTAATTTTTTGATAGTGTAATTACTTAAATGGACATTATATTTAATTTATTTGAAATAGATTATAATATATGTCAAGACATTAAAATATAAAAAATGAGGGCATAATTGATATTTTTGAATGTTTCACCAAAGACAACTTTTCTCTTATAATAGTGAAAGATCATATATATATATATATATATATATATATATATATATATATATATATATATATATAATATTATATAAAATATAAATATATATATATATATATACATACAAGCATCTTCGCACGGGCTACGCCCGTTCTGATGCTCTCGGGCGGCCTTCGGCCGCAACCAGGCGGGTTTCGCCGCCTGCGCACGGGATCCGCCCGTGTCTGACCAAGGGGCTGTGAGTGACAGGCACGGACCTCCGGCCCTCGTGCCCAGCGCGACAGTATCCGACCAGTGATGGCGGACTTCGCCCTCCCCCCCCGACATTTTTTATCATGCATTTTTAAATAATATATATATAATTTTTTAATTAATTTTTTAAATTAAACACATTTTTTATTATTATTATTTTAAAATATTAAAAATTAATATATTCACAGATCTGATTATCTTTATCCAACGGTGGAGATTGATCCAATGTCTTATTTACCTTTTTATGGATGTCTTATTTACCTTGTCATGATACTTCTTTATAATATAGTATATAATATAAATATAAAAATATATATATATATATATATATATATAAATATATATATATATATATATATATATATATATTATATATATATAAAAATATATATATATATATATATATATATATATATATATATAAATATATATATATATATAATATATATATATACGAGCGACAAGTACGGGCCTTCGGCCCGATGACCACGCGCCACAGTACCCGGCGGGCTTCCCCGTCCCCCGGCGGGCTTCGCCCGCCCACTGCCGCTCAAAGTCTGCCCCAGCCCGCCCAGCCCAGCCTTTTTGGTGGGGTCAAGATGGTCTCAAAACGAAAAGTGATCAACATGAAATTTGTAGATCTCGGCAAGACGAACAACTTTCATGTTGATCACTTTTTTGATTTGGAGCCGTCTTGGCTTATGATTTGGACCTCGAAATCGGGGGCGACGAGAGGGCTGTACTGTAGCACTCTCTCGCCGCCCCCAATTTCGAGGCCCAAATCGGAAGCCAAGACGACTCCAAATCAAAACGTGATCACCATGAAAGTTTTTCGTCTCGCCGAGAATCTACACAACTTTCATGTTGATCGCTTTTTTGATTTCGAGCCGTCTTGGCTTCCTATTTGGGGGCGGCGAGAGGCTGTACTGTAGCACTCTCGCCGCCCCGATTTCGAGGTCCAAATCGGAAGCCAAGACCGCTCCAAATCAAAAAGTGATCAACATGAAAGTTGTTCGTCTCGACGAGATCTACAACTTTCATGTTGATCCTTTTCATTTTGAGACCATCTTGACTACCAAAAAGTCACGCCCCTTATTTTTTTTTAACTTGTGCTTCGTTTAGTCCCACACCGGGGAATGCTGAATAAGTTTTTAAATATAAATACTATAATGAGCCCTTATTATTTGAAATCGGAAAGTGCAGCCTGGCTATGCAGAGTCAATTCTAGTATAGCGGGCGGGCTACACAGAGCTTGCAGTTGCCTGGACGTGCTGGCTGGCTATTTTTAAAATTTTAATATAGTTTTAGGCACCCCTAGTAGGTTTAGGAGACCTACAAAAAATGGAGAGAGGGAGCGGTTAAGATCAAATGGCTGTTTATTTATGCACTCAAATCGGACGGTCCTGATGATCTCAATGAATTTATATTTCATGGCCAGTCTAGGCGGTTTAAGTGCTTAGGTTAAGAAGGAGGCCAGTTCAGCCGAACAGAATCCCGTTCATCTCCCCCGATCCAGAGCCGGACCCGTCGATATCGTTGCACAAGTTAGGCGCAGCCTCTACTTCTCTGCTTTGCTCGCCGACAACGCCCCAAGTCGTGATGAGCTCCCGTTTATTCAACGACCAGCCACGCCCCTGCCACGTGCCCAGTCTAGGCGGTTTCATCTCCCGAGTTGAGCTCTGCCATGGCTGCCCATGGAGGTTAATTGTTTTCTTCTTTGTTTTCTATTCGAACCCTATAAAACAGAAAGTTTTTAATTGTTTTTGGTGGTGAATGATTGAATGAACTGAGATTTCAGAAATTGCTTTGTGTGTCCCCTTTGCTTCCAATTTTGAAATTCCTATAGAGGTGTGAGAGAAGCTCTGGTTGAGAGTTGTAAATGTTAGGAAAGGTGAAAATTGTTAATGATCATCGTTTGCATTTTTACTCTTGTAAGGAAGAAGGTGAACAATTGTCTTAATGGGTGGGTTTTGTATTAATGAACAGTAAAATCAAGGCACTGTGCTTCAGTCAATGAAGTGTGGAATTTTACGTCTGTGAACAGTTAGAGAATTGAAGCTTGTTGTGGTATAGGAGATAGGAAATTTGTGCTGGAGATTTCGTGGATCCACCGTGAGTGATAGAGATTTTGTGGAACCTCTAGTGTGAGAGCGAGTGAATTTTAGGTTTGTTGGTTTGTGACTTTCCTTAATTTGTTGAGTGATTCTGTGGAACCACCTCGTGTGAGGGATTGACTTAATTCTGTGGTGCCCGTGTGCGATAGCGGCCGACCTTGGAGCGGAGATCGAAGGGGACGAGGAGTTGCTCGCGTGATCACCATTGACTTCATATACGAAAAGACGTCTCTTTCCATAAGTATTTGTTCATTTCTCCTCCTTTGTGTGCATCTCTATAGTTTCTCGTAGGGTTATACTCATTGTTGGATTTTCACCCGAATCTTGTCAGCAAATGCAACATCGAAAACTCCAAATGGAAACGTATTTGGAGTTCACGATTTTCGTTTGCTACGACAAGGGGAACGGAACGAAAGATGCGAGCTTCCTTCCCGAATTTAGAAAATTGAACCATTTTTAAGAAAATTTATTTTTTAAACAAAATAGCGATTTGTGCTGTACAAAAATTATCAAAGTTGTTTGATTTCAAAGTCTGTGCAACGCCCACTCTAATTTTCTATTTGAAAATTCACTTAATCATCGCATGCATTAGGGTTTCCTAGAGAAAAGCCGACAGATGCGCAAATCCTACGTGTCGTCCTGCATCAAATTAGTATCAGAGGGAGGTTCCGAAATTTTTCTAAGTTTCAAGGTCTGCTCTGCATAGAATAGGAACCCGCATAATATTTCAATTTTTTTAAAAAGGAGTTTTTAAGCATATTTATACATTTGCATTTGTTTGTCTGTTTGCATGCATTTGCGTAGTGGTAGGTTAGTGAGTATGAGTTCACAACCTCACAATTCACCACTTGAACACCTTCACGAGGTAAATCCGGAGGTGCGTCAAGTTAACCGTGGTCAACCGAGTCGTGGGAACGAAGGGAATGAATCACATTTTAAAGCATATTTACACATTTGCATTTGTTTGTCTGTTTGCATGCATTTGCGTACTGGTAGGTTAGTGAGTATGAGTTCACAACCCCACAATTCACCACATGAACACCTTCACGAGGTAAACCAGGAGGTTGTCAAGTTGAGCGTGGTCAACCGAGTTGTGGGAACGAAGGGAATGAACCACCCGCGTGGCTTCTAACATTCACCCACCAATTAGCTGAGTTGAGCACGACCATACGAGAAGGGTTTGAAAATCTTAGTGTTAGGATGAATAGCTTAGATGTACCCCTACGCGCGTCAATGTCGCCTCAAGTTCGAGATGTGCATTCTGTGCGTCCCCGTTACGAAGCCCCTCCACCTTATGGAGATAGGTCTGCACTTAGGAGAAACACTCTTTTTGAGGAAGAGGTTAGAAATCTCATAGATAGGTATGAATCTGAGTACGAACAGGGTAGGAATTTCCCGAGGAATTTTACTGAATCCCAACGAGAGTCTTTCCTAGGTACGCAAGATCATTATCAGGAGAGACCCTGTAATGACGTAGCTAGAGAAGAGCGTCCACGAGACCATCGTAGGCCTATACCGGCCATGCATCGTGATGATCTACATAGAGATTGGCACCGACCGTAACCACCACGGCGTCGAGACAATCATGATCCTTACGACGATGATTACGACTATCCTCTCCGGGATACACGACCGAATATTACACGTGTTGTAAAGTTAGATCCGCCACTTTATGATGGATCCATGGATCCCAAGGTCTTTTCAGACTGGGTTATAGACATAGAGACTTATTTTGAGTGGTATCGTATGATGGAAGATCAAAAGGTTCAGTTTGCCAAGATGAGGTTATCTGGGCAAGCGAAAATCTTTTGGATAGGTGAGGAACGTAGTACAGAGAGGAATGGATGCCCTCCCATTACACATTGGGCACACATGAAAGCCATATTGGAGGAGCAATACATTCCCTAGCACTACCAGACCCGTCTACGAGACAAGCTGACGTCTCTACGTCAAGTGTCCAAAACAGTTTCTGATTATTTAGCTGAGATGAAAGATCTTATGATTAGGTGCAACGTAGTCGAACACCCACGTGATACATTATCTAAATTTAAATGTGGGCTACGATCTGAGATTCGCGATGAGTTGATACGATATGACCACTATTCCTTTGTTGAGACTGTATCTATAGCCATCGATATAGAGGAACATCAAAAGAGAACCTCCCGGTTCAAACCTCAAAATAAAACAAACACTTCTTATAAGAAAGATGAATCGAAAGGTAAGGACAGTACATCAGAGCCTACCTCAACCTATACGAGAGATCATAAAGGAAAAGCCCCCATGGGAACTTGACCCCTTCATAGATCCGATGTTATTAGTGTCAGCAGATGGGCCGTATATTTAGGGTTTGTCCCACGAAGAAAGGTACGCTAGTTATTCATGAGATGACTGAGGAGGATGAGCCTATAGAAGAAGCTGGAGTAGAGAGGGACTCACACGTATTGAATGATGAAGTGTACGGTACGCCTAGTGATGAGGAGATAGATCCTGACGTTATAGTGGTGAGATGTATGTTATCTACACCGAAAAAATCAGCCGATTATTGGTGGACGAACATCTTCCAAGCTTACTTTAAGGCTAGGGAGAAAATATGTCATTTAGTAGTCGATAGCGGGAGTTGTATGAATGTGATAGCTGAGACAGCTTTACCCCGCATGGGACTCACTGCTGAGCAGCACCCTTCCCCAATCCAGGTAGCTTGGGTCACTAAGACTATCATATCTATAAGTAGGAGATGTTTAGTGCCCATCACTATCGGTCTGTATATCGATAAGATTTGGTGCGACGTTATGCCTATGGATGTGCGCCACGTATTACTAGGGAGACCTTGGCTGTATGACCGGGATGTACTCATACATGGCAGGTCCAACACGTGTTCCTTTCTACTAGACGAAAAGAGAGTAGTGTTGAACCCGGTGCGACCCTCCGCCCCAACTTTCCACACAAGTAGTAGTGCGAAAGATTCTCTTCCTCCCACTGAAAGGAAAAGGACTCTTAGCATCATACGATGCACTGAGTTCCATCGAGAGAGCTTCGATGGTGGATTTTATTATGCCTTAGTAGTTTTACAGGTATCTGACGTACTAGAGAGATATGAGTCTATTCCTATACCTGCTCGAAGACTCTTATAGGAGTTCCAGGATATACACCATGATGACCTTCCGCCAGAGTTACCTCCCATGCGATGTATTAAGCACGCGATCAATCTCGTTCCTAGAGCATCCCTCCCACACTTACCACATTACCGATTGAATCTTGCCGCCCATGAGGAGCTGCAGAAACAGATCGGAGAGTTACCTGATAAGGGCTTTATCCATCATAGCCTTAGTCCATGTACGATGTCCC